>JAMAGZ010000228.1:5359-22896 GCA_023626575.1 Penicillium sp. PF1803
AACCAACCTGCCAACCAACCTGCCAACCAACCTGCCAACCAACCTGCCAACCAACCTGCCAACCAACCTGCCAACCAACCTGCCAACCAACCTAGTGATCCTCTGGCTAATTCAACGGCTAACGCGCCAGCAGAGTATATTGTCTATATGGATAATTACTTCACGTCGGTTGCCCTTTTCAAAGAGCTTAGAGATCTACGGTGTGGCGCATGTGGTACTACACGCCCTCGGAATGGGATACCTTCTCAGCTTATTGAGCTAAAGGACTATATAAAGGTAATCCAATGGGGTACTTTATATAGATCTGAAGCTCAGGGGGTTCTCTGTCTTGCATGGCAGGATAATAATATAGTATTACTACTATCTACTATCCATTCGCCAGAGCTATTTATCCCTACTAAGCGGAAGCGGCCATCAACAACCTCTACTAACGCAATAGTTGCGCGTCTTCCTTTTGGTGATGAGGTTATAAAGGAGCTCGAGATTCCTACTGCAATTAACGACTATAATCACTATATGGGTGGTGTAGATATTACAAATCAGTACCGAGCTACCTATAAGACTCATCAACGAAGCGAGCGTAATTGGTTACCTCTGCTATTCTTCTTCATTGACGCTACGATTGTTAATGCGTGGCGTCTTCAATATCTCTATAAGAAGCAACAAGGTACTAGTAGGTTACCTACCCACCTAGGTTTCCGCCGGAAGCTCTATCAAGAGCTCTTTAACTTTGCTCTACCACCAAAACCATCGCCGAAACCAGGTATAAATCACCGGCGAATTCAATTAGCGCGAAGGGCTTGTATTTGGTGTCAGTATAATAGAGCGAAGGGCAAAAGGGGTCAACAGGCTAAGCGAACAACCTCTGGTTGCCTAGATTGTGATGTGGCTCTCTGTGTGAAAGGGCCTTGTTGGGATGAATTTCATGTAGTACCTAATTAGGTTATATTAATACACTAGATTCTAATTACCGGTGTGTTACCGCGGCTAGCCAATTATAACGCGTTAATACAATACATTGGTAAACCGCGCTAAAATGGCTTCCCGTGACGGTGAAGGGGATAGCTATTAAGAATTAATAGCTAAAACCTACCTCGTACACGCGAATTCGTTAATAGGATAAATAGCTTTTATAGCTAGCGTAGGCTAATCTTATCGGTAGTCTATTTATTAGATAAGACCTCGATTCCCTAGTCTTTCGGTAGGTTATCGTTAAACTATCCTATAATAGCCACTTTGCCTTTAAAGATTATGCATAGCGGTAGTGAATAGCTATCTGCGTAGATTGCTTCGATCGTAGTAACCTATTCGCGATTTCCTAGTTATAGAAGGGATCTCCGACCGTAGTATTTAGCCCTTATAACTACTTTCTGCGAAGATATAAGGCCTATTACAAAGCCTGTCTCATCAAAGTTATAGATATCCTCCGGTTATATACCGTTCTCATCGATGACGCGTTGTACGGTCGTAAACCACTCTCGTAGCGATTTAGGGTCTTCGTTTAGTGCGCACTAGTAGTTATATCGCCTAGAGAAGCGTGTACGAATCTCTTCGCGGCGGTTTATAAACGTTAATGGCTAATTCTTACTAATAGTAGGCGGAGGGTAGCTACCACGCGTAGCTAGCAGGATATTAGCTATTTCGGCTATAGTAGTAGGCCTAGGCGCTACACCACGCGAATCCATAGAGAGAATCCATTTAGTAAGCGAATCCTCTTCTAATTAGGTTAGTTTATGACTATTTAGGCGTGCATCGACGCGTGAGGGTAGGCCTTTCGTCCTTCGAGATAAGGTAACATGGGATACACCAAATTACTTCGCAGCTACACGAATTAATTTAAATTGACCATTTTAAATGGCTTATAGGGCTAAAAGAACCCTGCCCTCTTGTTCGGTCGCTTTTTGCCAGGATTCAGCGCGTTTTAGTGGCATAGTAGATGGTTGAAGTAGGTAAGTAGGTAGGAACGCGCGATTTCTAGTGGGGTGTTTCACTCAGGCGGGTGTTTCACTCGGGCGGGAACTACGTTAGAGTAATAAACCTATTAGTAATTATAGATTAGTTAATAAAGGATATTATTTTAGTTAGTATAGCTAAAACTATAGCGGAATAGGTAGTAGAAGCCTTCTTAAAGTATTTCTATATATATTAGTCTATCACTATAGATTATAAGTGATTAAGGACTATAGTTTATAGGTAGTTTTTAGGAAGTTATCTATAAAAAGCTATTAATTTAACGCCGCCTCTCGACTATATTCTATCTATAGATAGATAGAGCTACTAAATACGCGAACTAAGAGGTAGAAAGAGTCCTATAGGTATTTACTTCTTACGCTTAGGATAATTAGGCGCTACTCCTTCTAATTATAGCGATAATAATTAATAACTAAGATATAGTATTTATTAGGATATCACCGTTCTTCTTTATATATAGGTACTATATTAACCTAATTAGAATTAAGGTTATAAACGTTACTTAAGGGATAATTAGACTAAGGTAAGCTAGCGAAATCTTTATAAAAATAGCTTCGAGACACTACTAATTAGGCGTAGGCTACGATTACGATAGCGTAAGATAAATAATAAGAGTAGGCGAACTAATCGCGATAAGTAGCCTTAGTCTATAGAGAAGGAGACTAGGTTTAGCTAAACCTAAGGAATATCTAATCCTAATATTAATCGAAGAAGCTAGATTAGATATACGTAAAGTATACCGTCTAAGGGGTGCCCTCCCTATATATAGTATAATTAAATATACTAACTAGGGTATACCTAGTATTCTTTATAGACTTAATCCGGCTAGCTACTATAGACCCTCTTCTATCGTAAATCGTGGATAATTCGTAGCTACCTCCCCTACTTATTAACGGTAAATTAGAATACTAGGTAGAGGAAATTCTCCACTATAGAGTGCGTAAGGGAGGGCGAGGGTCCAGAACAGAGGTTTTAGTGAAATAGGTAGGATACGCAGAGACTATATAGGAACCGCTAGATTCCATGCGTGATTATAAGGCTCTCGAGAAGTATAAGGAGCGTTTTAGCCCCCTCCTAGGCACGAGTGGCCCTATAGTCAACGGCGATAGGGATATCATAATAACCACTATCAGGGTGAGGAGGGGGGTACTATAACGGGCTAGGGCCCGGCGATAAACTATGTATCATGGCCTTACGTGCATTAGGCACAGACGATCAGGCAGAAGAGCAGCGAGGGGTAGAGACATCGCCATTTCGCCCCCTTTTCCCCTAGGAAACGGAGCGAGTTCTCTTTCCCTCCCTAAGATTGTTGTAAACATTTTGTGGCCTAGTATAATTGAACCAATTCTGCTTCAGCCCTTCACAATTACTACTTTATAGTGATTCTAATAATACTATTATAATAGTTATGAATTTGAAGGTTATACAGAAGATAAACTAGATTAGCACCCGCTACTATTTAACTCGTGATTATATATAGAAGAATTTAATTACCTTAGTGAATATACTTAGTAACACTAATCCCGCCGATATCCTAACGAAGGCGAAACCTTATCTAGTATTCGAAGAAAACAGAACGAATTTACTACATATAAGATGCCCTACAATTTAAGTGCCCCTATTAGCTAAACCAGAATAATAAATGCTATTAAGCGACGTGCTGCTAGATTACCTATTTTCCTTATTATTATATGCTAGCCCTTTAGCGGGTGTGATAGAGATCCGGAGATCTCCCTCTTGGGAAAATCCCCGGTCGGGTTTTTCCCGTAGGAGGTTTCTAGGGCTAGTATTTACCGGCTTATTTTAGGCCTTTATGTTCCTTTATCGAGAGATTCTCCACAGTCGAATCCAGAGAGATTATTCCTTGCTTCCCTTGCGTAGATAGCCAGGGCCATCAAAGATTAACTAGGCGTATAGGTTATTCGTTTAGGGTAGTAAAAGTGTTAGATAGTCTCTTAACTATATTAGAGATCTATAGTTTAGATAGTCCTACGGTGGAATAGTAGGTTATTAATTAGGATTAGTATATTTCTATATATTATTAGCTAGTGTATAGTCTTCTATAGTAGTGATCTAGGGGATCTAGTGTGCGTGGCATTTTAATAGGTAGTTAAGCTATATAGCTTAAAGGTTAGTTAAATCTATCGTTAGTGAGATAGAAGTGAAAGGTAAATAAGACGAAAGTAAGCTTTAGTAAATAGCTATAGCAGTCGGGCTTATAACTATCAGACTTTAGATAGTAGTTATAAGTCCGCTTCGTGCACCGAAGTGTAGTACACGGTGTTATATAGTGTAGTGCACACTATAGTGTAGTATATAACCTTATAATTATAGAAGAGAAACGCTGATCAGAAGAGTAGATCAAAAAGATATTAAACTTATAACATTATTATTAAACTTGTTTAATTTAGCTACAGGAAATAGGTAGTATTTATAACTTTAGGTATATAGCAGAATGTCATAGAAAAGGATTAACAGACACATAAATAAACAATAGGGGCATACGAGAGTGTTAGGAAACTCGTTGCTTTTTCTATCTAATGTGATAGTTAAGATCTATCATCGTTGATTTAGCTAATCAGCGCATTACTAATGCGCTTATGATCAAGGTGCTTTCTCTGCGGGGAAGTAGGTCCGGAGTGATTCGTTCCGACCAACCATAATATTTATGTTTACCCGACGGGCTATGCATATATGTTAACATATACTAATAATATATATAGTATATCTAATTAAAACCACGGAAAAGATCAGATTAAAATATAGGAGATCGCTAAATTACTTATAAATCGATCTTTCCTATCTAATATTAAATTTATCGTGGATACTACTACTACTATTTCTATAGTTATTAGCCTACTAATAAAACTATTATATAGGGAAAAGCTAAATTAATTTAAATTAATTATTAAGGAAATCTTATAGTTAGAACTAATTCTAACTATATTTATATACCAAGGAATATGCGATATATACTAGAACTAGGCATAAATATATTAAACACGAATTACCTAGTAGATATAATATCTATATTCTATAATATTAAGGCCTATATATATTTAAAAGATATATATAATATATCCTATCGAAACAGCCTATATTCTATATCTAATATAGATATAGCTATTAGAAATATATCTAGTAGAACTATTATATTTACTATTATTAAGCAGAATAATCTATATAAGACTAATATTATTATCCTTACCCCTAAGGGTTTAGAAAGGAATTAAGTTATCTTATTTATTTAATCTAACAAGTATACTAATATAAAACTTTAGTATAAGAGGTTAGCTTATATAGGGCTAAATACACTATGAAAGATATTAAAATAGATTAATATAGATATATCTAAAGATGATATATCTAGATATATCGAAGATATCTATTAAATATGCCTATTAGCTAAATATAATAGATCGATTAATAAACGATCTTATGATTCTACTAATTATAATATTAGTGAACGAATCTATAGCGATTTAGGTAGGCTTATTAGCCCTAAAACCTATAACGGTTATAAATACTATATAACCTTTCTAGATAAGAAATCTAGATATCTAGATGTTAGATTAATAAAATCTAAAGATTAGGCGCTAGAAATACTAAAGATATATAAGAATCGCTCTAAAAATCAGATGAATACTACTATTAAAGAGATATTTACTAATAACGGTAAAGAATATATTAATAGCGATTTCGCTATATATATTAGGAGATATAGTATAATCTATCGAAATACTCCTGTATATACTAAAGAACTAAATAGTTTAATTTAATTACAAGAATTAACCTCACACTACTTAATAAGCTTAGAAGCTTATTGATTTATTTAAAGGCTAATCAAAATCTATAGGGTAAGGCCCTACTAGCTACGGTTTATCTATATAATCGTACACCGTATAGGGCACTAGAATTTAAAATACCCTATGAAATATATAAGGGTATACCCCCTATAATTAAATATATAAAAATATAGGGATTAATAGCCTACTATCACACTAATAAGCACCTAACTAAGCTATAGCCTAGGAAGAATCTAGCTAAATTAGTAGGCTATAGCGATCATTGTCAACATGTGGATGTGCTTACCCCGCACTAAGCCACCACACCGAATCACTCCGGACCTACTTTCCCTAGGATAACTATTTCAAATAAGCAAACGATGACAGATCTTAACTATCACATCGTATGGAAAAAGCAACGAGTTTCCTAACACTCTCGTATGCCCCCCTATTTATTTATGTTTCTGTTCAACCTTTTCTGTGCCATTCTACTCTGTTCTATAAATTTATAAATACTGCCTATTTCCTATAGCTAAATTAAATAAGCTTAACATCCTTTTTGATCTACTCTTCTGATTAGTGTTTCTCTTCTATAATCGTGGGTCTTCTATTAGATCGCACGACCTCTATAACCCTATCATAAGGTTATATACTATATCACATCGTGCACTGCACTTCGGTGCACCTAAAGGATTTATGACTACTATCTGAAGTCTAATAGTTATAAGCCTGACCGCTGTAGCCTTTTACTAAAGCTTACTTTCGTCTTATTTACCTTTCACTTCTATCTCACTAACGATAGATTTAACTAATCTTCGAGCTATATAGCTTAACTACCTATTAAAATACCACGTACACTAGATCCCCTAGATTAATACTATAGAAGACTATACACTAGCTAATAATATGTAGAAATACGCTAATCCTGACTAATAACCTACTACGCCGCTATAGGAACCGATAAAGCTTTAGATATCTAATATAGTTAAGCGACTATCTAACACGTTCACACTAGATAAATAACTAATATATACACTAACACGCCTAGTTAATCTTATATCTAATTAGCTATTAATCTATAAGATCTTACTTAGCGAATATAAATTATTAAGATCTAATTACCTCCGCTATATACGCTTAATCAAATCACTTAAATAAGGTATTCGTTCTTCTCCTATCTTAGAAGGAAGGTAAATCATTGATAGCCTACTAGCGCAAGATACTATTATAAAGTTTCGTGCTATATTCGCTCTATCTAATTAATCTAAGAATCGCTAGATTCTACGCGATGAGGATATAATTAAACGCTAAATACTACTAACTAAATCCTTCTAACTAGTTATATAGGGCTAGAAATAGATTATCTACTAATTAGAGGGTGAATAGGCTAATATCTTATACTTCTATAATCCTCTTACTCCTATACACGACTTCCTAGAAGTAATTTAGCTAAGCGACTAAAGCTTCTATAACACCATCATCTAGGGCCTAAAGTAGCCCATACTAATAGATCTCGTTAACTAATTCGTCGACTAATACTAACTAACTATATTATCTATATATAGATAATAGATCGCGTATATAAGCTATTAAAATATAGCCGAAAGGATGATTTAATATACCTATATAATAGTCTACCTAGCTATAGTAAGCATGATTTTAATAAATACCGCTATATTAATCTACTAGCTAGACTAAAGGACTAATAACTAGACGAAGAGATCTAGTAGAGGTTTAAAGAATAATACGAGGTCTTACTAAGATTTAAAATAGCCTATAAGTATATAATTAAGAAGTACTAGAACTAGAAGCTAAGTAGATTAAGCTAATTAAATCGATTAAATAAATCAAACGATTTAACTGATTTAACTAAAAAGAGATACATTTTCGATATATGTCCTAAAATAATAAGCGGAAGACATCTTCCGAAGTGATAATAATAAAGTAATAAGCATAATCTAGGTCTCTATTAAGAAGAATGATACCTAGTACTATAACACTAGAGTATTAATCTATATCACGAATAATAGAGATGCACTATTAAAATATAGGCTAATTGTTTCCTCGGTTATAGTTAGAAACACCGAAATCATAATCCTTAGTTATAGAGAGCTTAAATCACTCGAATAAAATCTCTTAATAGAATATCCTTCCCTTTAAAGTATGTTATATACTACCTAGGATTCTATATTAACCTAATCTCTGCTAAACGTGCTACGAACGTAGGTATATACTTTAATAATAAGGAATATATACTAGAAGAGAAGAATAGTATACTAATCTATCGATTAAACGCTAAATTATGTATCTACCTAATTAAATAGGATAAATTAATCACTATAGGATATCCTTCTACTAACTATATCACTCTACCCTTACCTATCTCTCACTTAGCACTTACTTCCACTTTAATTCCTACTTTATATAATTATATATCCCCTCTTACTAACTAATTTAGTAAGATTACGCTATCTTCACACACGAAGTAACTAGATAGTGTCGGACTTATAATAGTGGTCATAAGTCCGCTTCGTGCACTAAAGTGTTGTGCACGGTGTGGTGTAGTATACACTGAAGTATAGTGCACATAGTAGTGTAGTGTATAACCTTACGATAGGGTTATAGGAGTCATGTAGTCTAATGGAAGACCCACGATTATAGGAGAGAAACACTGATCAGAAGAGTAGATTAAAAAGAATGTTAAACTTATAACATTATTGTTAAACTTTGGTGTTAAACATATTCAATTTAGCTATAGGAAATAGGTAGTATTTATAACTTTAGAATGTCACAGAAAAGGATTAACATAAACATGAATAAACTTAGGGGCGTACGAGAGTGTTAGGAAACGCGTTACTTTTTCTATCTAATATAATAGTTAATATCTACTATCGTTATTTTAGCTAATTAGTGCTTTAATAGTGTATTCGTGATTAAGGTAGTTTCCTACGGGGAAGTGGGTCTAGAGTATGTTATTCCGACTAACTATAATATTTATGTGTACCTAACGGGCTATATATAAAAGATATTAATATACCCCCTTAGCTCTTAATATATACGTAGAATTAAAATTAAAGTGAGAGCTAAATAAGATAAAAAGTGAAAAGAGAAGGGATAAAAATGTGATCCAAGATAGGGTTAGATAGTGCATGGAGGTTCCATTCATTCATTCTATGTAGACTAAGGATATATCCGCTGCCCGACGTTGAGTCACGTGAACGGAAGTGGTAGAAAGGAGGAAACCGCCTGCCGTCTATAGCGTCGGCCTTGGCTAGGAGCCTTCGCAAAAAGGGGTCCTGGGATCTTATCTATCCGCGTACTTTTTTAGATTATAGTGCTTTATATATATTTATTTCTATAACTATTCTTAGGAAGTTCGGGACCTATCTTCCTACGCCTAAGAGGGCTTCGCCGCTCTATATTAAAATACCTAACGGATATACACTTTTCACTAATACTATCCTAAGGATCCTAATTAGGATTAGCTCTTAGAGGGGCTATATCTAAGCGTATGTGCTAGACCTCTTAGAGTTCGAATTCGTGCTTAGAAGGGACTTTCTTAGTGCGAAGAATCCCTATATCGATTAGGTGACCTTAGTAATAACGCTATAGGATTATAAACGCTTATATTAGGTCGACGCTATCGCCCCTCTTAAGGATAGAGAGCTAGCGGAAGCCTAAGTTAACCTAATTAGCGGCTACTAAGTCTAGTAAGCCCTTCGAAAGGAGTCCGCGAACGCTTTCCTAATAGTTATTAGATAGGAAGAAGCGACTATTAGTCTATAATATTTAGACCCTAGAGTACGCGAAATCGTCTGGAAGTTTCGAAATGTCCTTAGGGACGAACTTCTAGACGCTCTACTACTAGAAAGGAATATAATATACTAGATTAATATAAGAGATACTAAACCTATAAATATAAACTTATACCCCCTTTTAGATAAAAAGATATAGGAATAGCTAAAGTAAATTAACCTACTTCTTAAGAAAGGTCTAATCCGGCTATCTTCTAGCCTATAGGGTTTCCTAGTGATCTTTATTAAGAAAGCTAATAGGAAGTAGCGAATATATATTAATTACTGTATATTAAACTAGCTTATAATTAAGAACGGCTACCTATTACCTTATATTTAGGAGCTTTTAGATTAGGTTAGGCGCGCGAAGGTCCTTTTAAAAATTAACCTTATATTAGGATTCTAGTAGGTCTATATAGCTAAAGATATAATTAAGAAGATTATATTTAATACTACTTAGGGTAAATATAAATAGCTCGCTATACCGTTTAGCCTTTATAACGCTCCTATGACCTTCTAGATAGTAATAAACGAGGCCTTTCGCCTATATTTAGGTAAATTCGTGATCGTCTACCTCGATAATATCCTTATTTTCTCTAACTTATAAGAGGAATATTATAAATACCTCTAAAAGGTACTCGAAGTCCTTAAGTAGGGGGAATTAATTACTTAGCCCGAAAAATATATCTTTTTAACTAAGGAACTAGAATTCTATAGATATATCCTTAGAAATAAGTCTATCTATCCTATATTAGCTAAGGTTAATATTATTTAGGACTAAGGCCTAAGAATATCTATAATATCTATTAATTCCTAGGGCTAGCTATATACTATCGTTAGTTTATTAAGGACTTTACTAAAATTTATATTCTACTCTATAACCTCCTAAAGGAGATAGATATAAATCTCTAGAGGTAAAAGTTCCGCCCTATCTACTAGATAGTAACGTGCGAATATACTTTTAGGAAAGTTAAAGTAGTAATAATAGATTTACTTATCCTTATATAACCTAACCGTTCTAAACCCTTTATTATTAAGATAGATGCCTCTAAATAGGCTATTAGTATAGTTCTATATTAATTAGGACTAGATAGATAGCTATACTTAGTTATATTTAATAGGCGGAAATTAACTTAAGCTAAACTAAATTACCCTATCTATAAAAAGGAGCTTCTAATAATTAAGGAAGCCTTACACCTCTAAGACTATTATATTAAGAATAGTACCTAGACTATAGTTATTACTAACTATATAAGTTTATAGTACCTATAAACTACTATAACCTATAGTAAGCGGTTAACTCACTAGGTTAATAAGTTTTAAGAGTATAATCTAAAGATTTAGTATCAGAAGGGATTAGACGTAGTAGTCCTTAACGCGTTAAGTAAGAGGCTAGATTTCGTAAAGAATAGCCTTACTAAAGTGTCTTAATCTTAGCTAATTTAGGATATTACTCTTACTATAACTCTAATAGAATCGCTAACTATCGGAAAAGTCCCTAAAAACGAATAGTTAAAAGCGACTATATAATTCCTCGATATAGGAGAATTACTATCTCGTAAATCTATCGCTAAGGCTATCTAGAAGTACACGGCTTATTTCAGCTTTCGTGCCTATCCGGACGAGAATACAATAGACCGATAACTTATTTTTACCTATAAAGATAGGCTCGTTATATTATTTTTTAAGCCTATTCTTCGTAGAGACCTTATAAACTATATATATTTAGAATTTAGCCACTTAGGTTAGCCTAGCCTAAATAAAGTTATCTACCCGCGAGCGTAGTAGCCCTAGATATAAAAGGATATTAAAGATATAGTATATTTATGCCTAAATTATTAAGTCTCGTAGGGTTCTAAATAGTCTTTAGAGAGAGAAGCCCCTTAGTATATAGTAACTATAGGGATCCGCCTATTCTAACGCTAAGGAATTAACCTAATTAGTATCTTACTAATAACCCCTAATAGTAATAAGTAGATTATTATAGTAATTAACTATACTACTAGCTAGCCGGTTACTAAAGCTATCCCTTAGGCTACTAAGGAAGCTTTAGGCGAGTTCTTATATAAATAGATCTTTATAAATTATAGAGCGCCTATAGAAGTGATTTTAGATAATAGCTAAAACCTACTTTCGGGAGTAGTTATATACTATCTAAACCCTCTAAAGATAAGATATAGAACTATAATACCTTACTACCCTTAAATAAATAGAAAGGTAGAAAACCTAAATAGACTATTAGGTTATATATTAATAAAATTCCTAATAGGAAAGCTAACGAAAGTATAGGATCTATATCTAATATAAGCTATTATTACTACTTAGATCCGCGAGTATACCGTGACTAATCTTAGTCTATTCTACCTTTTATATAGGATTTACCCTTAACTACTAAGTGATAATTTATTATAGGATACTCTACCCTTTATAGAAAGGGTTAGGGAGCTCTAAAACCTTAGTGATACCTATAAGAAAGCGAATAAACTCTTACTTACGCGCGCTATTAGGATAAATCGTATACGTAATAGTTTAGTCACGAAGATAAGCTTTAAAAAGGATACCTAGGTTTTAGTCTAAAATAAATCGCTATAAAAGTATAAAAGTAAGTAGTTTAGCCCTTTTAAGGTTATTAAAGCGTATCCGCTTAGTACTTACGCGTTAGCGGAGCTAAATAGCCGCGTTCTCCGCTATTTAATTAATAGATCTCGCCTTATTAAAGTAAATATAATAGACCTATAAGCCTTATAGATATCCTAAGCCGCTTAGAGCGCCCTCTATAGAAAAGGTCTATAGTTAAAAAGGCCTAAAGAGATTATAAAAGTCCTTATTTAGGATAATACCCCCCTATCTTACTATGAACTATCTATATTTACTCACGAAGAATAAGAGGCGTTTTAGGCTAATAATATATACCTAAGGTAGGTTAAGGAGGATAGTAGTCCCGCGAATAAAGTTAATAATAGAATTATATAAAACACTCTTAAATATCGCTAAAAGCGATTAGTATTAAGGAATAAAGGTTTATAGAAGCTAATAAGAGATTAAGAGGAACTCTAATTATTATCTTCTAAGGAGAATAGCGAGTAGGAGGGTATAGAAGAACCTCCTTAATTAGTCTAAAGTAGGCCTTAAGACGCTAATACTTATAAAAGGACCCTTTTTTAATAGCCTTATAGCTATTATAATTAAGGCTATAGGCCTATAAAGGAAAGTAAGAGTAAAGAAGTTTAATAGTTAGATTTAAAAAAAATTATAATAAATAGTAAACGCTTATAGAAGCCTAAACTAACTAGGTCTAAAACGCCTTATATAAATAAAAGCTTTAGTACGTAAGTAAATTCTCCTTATCGCCGCCTAATAAGAACGCTAGATAAAGTCTAGGGAAGGATTCTTTAGAGAGCCCTTATCCTCCTTTTTCTTATCTATAGGGATATCCTTAGGCTTAAGGACCCCCTTACTTATAAGATACTTACTAAGAACCTACCGGTTACTTTTAAGGCGAGTAATTATATCCGTAAGGGCGTAAAAGGCCGTGAGAGCTATAGAAGTATTAATAAGATCCTAAATAGTAGGATCTTTAAGGGGAGAAGTTAGCTAGGCGTTCTTCTAGGGCTTAGCTATAGTAGCCTTTATAGCGTCTATATCCTTTAGCGCGGTAGGGGGAATAGCTAGAGTAGTAAGAGTAATCGCTAATACTAGAGTAATAAAAGCGGCCGCTAGCGTTAGAGCGCTAAGGATAATAACTAATAGCGCTAAAGGAAAAATAGTAGGAGCTATTAGAGTAGCTATAGGGCTAGAAGGCGTAGGAGTCTTAACCTTTTTAGAAGTATAACTAATATAACGCTTAACTAGAGTTAGAACCTAATAATCACTAACGTTAGCTATTAAAAAGTATATAGAAGCATAATAATTAACTTACGGATAGATCCCTTAGCGCGGGATAGTTAGGATTTAGGGTAGCTAAAGGCGTTTTAACTTAGTTAGGGATTATATTAAAGCGTAAGCTATAGTTCGTACCGCTAGAATTAAATAAATAATTACTATAAGTACCATAGAAGGCTAAGTTACGGTTAATAATTAAGATATAATAGAACACGAAGGGACCCTTCTAAAAGCTATAATTAGTGTAAGAGGACCTAGTAGGGGCCTAAAGCCTATATTATTAGACGTAAGTAGCCTAATACTAACTAGAAGTATTTAGAGGCTTAGCCCTATTACGCTAGTTAACGTCTTAGATAGGTATAGCCGCTAATATAGCTTTCTTAGTTATAAAAGTAAAAGTCGACTTTAGCGGGTTAGTGCGGGAGTTAAGATTAGTAAAAGCTATAGAAGTTAGCTATAGCGCGTAAAAAAGGGAATTTTCTTTACTTACTAGGATTAGTGTAGGCTACCTAAGCTACAGAAGTATTAAAAAGCGTATTAGTAGCTATAGCGCTACTTTTAGTAGCACTATCGCTACTAGCTACCGCTACGGTCGTGGCCTTCTTAGCGGCTTTTATAACCCTCCCTATAGTAGCGCCCGGGGCTACTTAGGTAGCCTTACGCTTCTAAGGGCCGCTAGCGACTTAACGTTTAATATTACTATTAAGGCTAGGCACGAAAGGAATAGTATAGGTTATCCTAGTATTAAGAGTAAGGTAAGGACGCGCACGAGGGCTTACTTCTACGGACGGAAGGAGAGTAGGGAGCGAGGGAGCGGCCTAAGAAGTGCCCTTTTCGGGACTTTTATCTTAGGAACGAGTAGTAACTATTATATACGTTAGTTATAGAGCTTTATTAAGGATTAGGAGCTTCCTCTTACCTATTTCGGAGTCGAGAGTTAGTTAAAGTAAAGTAGAGTAGGGAGTAGGAGAGTTATAAGATACTAAAATAAAAGAAGAGCTTGAGAGAGAGAGAAAACGCGTTTATTTATATCGCGATAGCCGTGTTAATTCTTTATTTACTAAGTTTAGCCACTCTCTTTATATGTTAGTCGCGCTTACCTATAGTTATAGCCGACCACACGCTACTCCTTCTATATTTAGAAGTCCTTTAATTTCCGCTATTCTTTTATAGAGGGCTATAGGTTTTATACTTTTACACCCTTTTTATTTATGTATCTAGTCGCTTTATTTCTAATTATAGATAGATACTACTATACGCGCACTTATTTATGCGGATATACGATCTCGGGACGGGATCGAATTTAGTAGGGGAGGATAAGATCCTAGGACCCCTTTTTACGAAGGCTCCCGGCTAAGGCTAACGCTATAGATAGTAGGCGGTTTCCTCCTTTCTACTACTTCCGTTCACGTAACTCCACGTTAGGCAGCGGATATATCCTTAGTCCACATAGAATGAATAGAACCTCTATGCACTATCTAACCCTATCTTAGATCATATAGATACGTTCCCCTTTAAAGGCCCTAGGTTAACCCGATAGAATAGTAAGGCGCTCCCTATTAAGTAGAGAGTAGCTTCCTTCTCCTTCGGGATAGTTAAGGTAGGATTAAGGAGGTTAGGACTAAGTAGAATCTAGATCTATAATATAGCTTAAGCATAACTAATAAGCGTATCTAATTTATTTAGCTATAGCCGTTTTTTAGCTTTCTATTATTTCTACCCTCTTACTTCGGTA
The DNA here is from genome assembly GCA_023626575.1 of Penicillium sp. PF1803. Lineage (NCBI taxonomy): Eukaryota > Fungi > Ascomycota > Eurotiomycetes > Eurotiales > Aspergillaceae > Penicillium > Penicillium sp. PF1803. The sequence goes on from JAMAGZ010000228.1 coordinate 20,527, forward strand.
GACTTAGGTAGTCCGCGGAGAAATAGCCCCTTCCGCTATAGTTATAGTATATACCGCGTTCGCCTCTAGACTTATTTCTAGAGCCCTAGCTATAACCGTTACTACGGCCTCGTATATTACTAGATCCTTTAGACGATAAAAGGTTCGCGGGTTCCTACGTAGATTATATACTATTTATCACTATCCTAACGTCTCCGTTAGTATCCTAGGCCTTCCGCCTATAGTAGCTAGTAATCGTTAATCCCTACTTATACTAGATAAAACGTTCGATAATATCTCTTAAAGCTTTAGGTTAGACGCTATTCTCGGCCTATTTCTTCTATAATTCGACTTTCGCTCCCTTACGGAGGTATTAGATAAGGATACCCTCTAGAACCTCCTAGTTAGTATTAGCTATAGCTTACTAGAGGTCTATAGCGTACTTAGTAAAGGGTTACTTCGCGCTTTACTTTAGTTCCACGAACTTATCCTAGCGCTTTTAGGGTCCTAAATACTCTAAGAATTCGCGGAGGATCTATTCTCTATACTACTTCTAAGTAGAGATTTCGTCTCTATATATAGACGAAATATACTATTAGCGCGATCGCTAAGCTTTTATAGCCTTCTCGGTTAGGGCACCCTACGCGTAGACGACCTTTAGCTTATCGTCTAAAGTAGCCTTAGCTAGCTACTCTATCTTATAAAAGAAACGTTCGTAGTTAAGTAGGTACTCTAAGGTAATATTATCCTTAAAAGCTCCTAAATACTCACGGATTTTTAGGACTTTCTTTAGGAGAGCTCTTTTAAGGGTAATCTAGCCCGTAAGAGTCCTATTTAAGGTTAACTTAGGGGTATCTAGCGTCGCTAAGAGGGGGGAAGTATCCTAGATAGGTTATTCCGTTAGTAACCGTCCGCTTAGGGATATAATAACTTATATCTAGCGTTAAGCTTCTTACTAGTTCTACTTAGCGATAATCCTTATAGTAGATTTAGCTATTAGGGTATATATTATTAGGTCGCTCGCCTCGCTAATAGTAGAACGTATTTCCCTCGCTATACTTAGGGGTAGAAGCCTTAGGGTATCCTTAGTCGCTAGCGAAATTAGGCGTTAGGGAGGTAGCTATATAAGGTCCTAACTAATCTAGCCCTATAGCGGCTCGCCCTAGATATTACTTATATACTCTATAAGGGATATTATTAGGAATCTTCGTCGAAAGTTCACGGAATTATTAGTTCACTTATTATTTAAGAAGGAGAAGGCGTTCTCTTTCTTTAAAGTTTTACTTCTAATTTCGTTTATTAAGCGATTCTAATCAGAAGGATATACCTAGAGACTAGAGTTCCCTAGTAGGGTTTCTATAGGCGTTCTACCCCGTTCGATAACTTAGTAGAGCTAGTAAGGGTCCGGTTAGGTTTTTCGCCGCTAAACGGCTCTAATCGCGGAAGTAGGCTTCCGACTAGGATTAGGGGTTAAACGCCTTACCTACCTCTAGATTTCGAAAACTTTTCTGAACGTCCTAGGTATTAGGTCTCTTAGGGTAGACGACGCTTAGTGACCGGTCTCATAAGGTTATCTTAAAGCTCTAAGAGGGAGCTTCTAGTCTCATTTCGCCCCTTAGTGAATCAGGGGGGAATCGATCTTTTTCTAGGAGGGGCCTTAATAGGGCGCAAGCTTCCTCCTAGTGAGTGGCCACAAAGGGCTAACTTAGTTTAAGGGTTTGCTACTATATGTGATCTAAGATAGGGTTAGATGGTGCATGGAGGTTCTATTCATTCTATATAGACTAAGGATATATCCGCTGCCTGACGTTAAGTCACGTGAACGGAAGTGGCAGAAAGGAGGAAACCGCCTACCGTCCGTAGCGTCGGCCTTAGCCGAACGGGAGCCTTCGCAAAAAGGGGTCCCGGGATCTCAAAAAGATAATCCTTCTAAATAGTAGGTAGGATTTCTATGCTTAGTTATTAAATAAAGATAGTATATTTTTTAGTAAGTAATCGTTTCGTTAGGCTATTAGTAAGTATCTCGGCAAATTTAACCTATTTAATTTATAGCCGTTTTACTTACACTTCCTACTAAATCTAAAGTTAATAGATATTAATATAAGGAAGCTTAGTTTAGAATAAGGATTTCTCGCGTATAAGTAAATTAACTATCTACTTATTATTATATTAAATCGTGTCTATTTTAGTGTTAAATTAAATAAATATAAATAAGCGTCTAATCTAGTATAGTTACTTAGCTACGTATAAGATTACTAATAGCTTAGCTTTGGTAGTTAATATAGTGATAGTCTTCTACTTATATAATTTCTAGTTAATTAGGCTACCGAATAGATAGAAGATAAATCCTTTAGAGCTTTTTCGATTAGTATTATTAGTAAAGCTTATATC
>JAMAGZ010000229.1:3928-22557 GCA_023626575.1 Penicillium sp. PF1803
CTTTCTCTGCCATCGCTTTCTCTGCCATCGCTTTCTCTGCCATCGCTTTCTCTGCCATCGCTTTCTCTGCCATCGCTTTCTCTGCCATCGCTTTATTCCAACTTCCTCGTGGCTCGCGTCAATCGGATTTGTTAGGCCAACTAACGAAACATGTCTGACTTCATCTTCCATTCTGCCCAGCGCATCAGAGAGGTGGAAAAGATCATAGGGTACGAATTCAAGGACAAAAGTCTTCTGGATCGGGCACTCCAAGCTGCGGGATTCGGCCTGCTGCGTGAGGGTAACAAACCTTTGGCGCTCATTGGTGACGCCACTCTCAAGCTCATCATACGGATGATGGGCTATGACACCAATGCTTCCATCGGTGAGATTTCTTCAGATTATACATGGAAGACTGTTTGTACCAGCTCTAACTCAAAAAGGCCGCACAACCCAGTTACACGATACTTGGGCTTCCAACGAAAACCTTTCGCAGATTGGGTTTGCCAAAAGACTGGATACCTTCATTCACCTTAATCCATCATCCCGCGGGGTGGTGCAAGGCAATCTGATGGCTACCACCGTCGAGGCCATACTCGGGGCTGTCTATTTGGATAGTCAGAAAGATATTGCGGCCGTTCTGCGGGTGGTCGTTCATCTGGGTCTGACAGACAATGCCTAGGAAAATGACTCAGGTGAGTACCAGAGTGAGTACCAGAATGTTGCATGCCAATCAAATTCTTTCTACATTGCTAAGAACTGCAATAGGTCTACACCTACTAGAGAGGTATTTTGATACCCTTGCAATGATAGTTGCTAGCACATGCCCTGGTAAAGAGGCTCTTTAGAGTCTTTCGAGGAGGACACATGTCGTACCAGTTGTCTGCCTTGCGGGGTTAGATTGGTTCTTTATGATGGCATCTGGCAGTTACTTTGGTTGGAACGGTGGATATCTCTCTGGTCAGTCTCTGGCTTGTGTCCAACAGGAGGGCTTTTAAGTCCTTTGACGCTAGGGAGCCATTTGGTACCTGGCTCGCTGGCGTGATAGGACTCAACAGCCCTCATGTTAGACACGGGTCACGGACTGATACATGGGTGTTTCTTCTATGGTTTTTCTTGCTGTTACTTCGCACATTCCTTTTTTTGATCTATGCTCTTCGTTGTAAGCCATTCAACAATTCACTTTGATGATTCAAGATCATCAATCTTAGGTGTTTTCTAACCTTTGCCTCAGTAACTTTTGCTTTTAGATAGATCTTTTTACATTAGAACCTGAAAATGTCATGATTATCTGTGTACTAGGTGCACGTAGCACGGGAAAAACATCGGCGATGGATATAGGGTCATTATAATAGAGTGAAAGGACGGAAATTGTCATTTTGCGGCGCCCATAATCCCCGACTTCAATCTTCTTCGAGGTGAAGCAGATACTCAATTAAGAGGGGCTCAAATCTTGACGACATGGTATGATGTGGAATTATTGGACGTTACTCGCATTCTATATAGCTCACAGCCAATCATAATCATGATCTAGAGTCCTGAAGCTCGAATACGAGAGAGAGATAGTATCAATCTGATGTCGCCAGTACGGTCCATGCTCAGCGTCTAATTCCTCGGGTACATCTTAATCCCTAGTCGAATTGTCCGAAGAATGGTTTCCTATTGTTAGCCGCCATGAGCCCCTCCGTCTATTATTTCGTATGGTACTACTGATTTGAACAAATTAGCCTGATTATAGCTGGATGGCATGACGTCGGCATGCCGATCGGTGGCAGAAATTGCGGGTCGGGAATTCCTTTACAGGGGATTTTGCTCAAAATTTGCCGGTTGGAAAGAGAATCAGGTGTTGAGGTGCCTCCTACATCTAAAAATGTGTCTAAAACCTGTCGTGGATATCCTGCGTTCAACCAGTAGGGCCACATTCCATACCCACATCTAACCGGGTAAATCCAGCTTGGCCTTCGGTTAAAATTCTCACTGCTTCAACCGAACCGAAACCACTCATGAAATCCGCCGACTGGCTCTCGTTTCTCCCTTTTCCCACGGCTTCTCCCAATGACGCAGCAAAACTTCCCCGACCTTGCGACCCCCGGGATCCGCCTCCAGTCTTCCTCCGCATTCCCGGAGGCGATCCTTTCCGCAGATGGCGTAAAGCCCAGAGTGCCACCGGAGCTCAAGAGTGGTGCAGTACATCGGCGCTAGGCTCTGTTCTCGCGTAGTCCCAGCCTGGTTGCAAGCCACCCGCAACTGGGCGTATAACCGCACTGACCCCTGGTAATGGATTTGCTCGAGTTATAAAAAGCCCGCGTGGACCACAAAGAACAAAAAGGCAGAAGTGATCAAACTTGTCAGGGTTTGCCATCATGTATCGAATCTCGAATATCTATGGTGTGTTTCTTTTGAGCGGAATTGACCTGAATGAAGAACCTGTGCTGATGCTGGAACAGTTCTCGCCGCGTTTGGCACCATCGGCGGTGCCCTCTTCGGCTTCGATGTGAGGTATGAGATCATCTTTTTCACTCGCTCCAATGGATAACGCTTACAATCTCAACCAGTTCGATGAGTGCCTGGATTGGTGTCGATACATACACGGAGTTCTTTGACCACCCGGATTCCAATGTTCAAGGAGGGGTAAGTTCTCCCTGTCCGAGTCCTTCTATTCAGAGATTTGGAGACTAACATTGAAACTTTATTTTTGAATACAGATTACTGCTTCTATGTCTGCCGGTTCTTTCGCCGGCTCTATCGCAGCAGGCTGGCTCTCCGATATCCTCGGCCGTCGTGGGGCTCTGATGATTGCGTCTCTGGTTTGGATAGTCGGAGCAATGGTTCAATGCAGCGCCCAGAACGTCACACATCTAGTAGCCGGTCGTGTTGTCAATGGGCTTGCTGTGGGAGTCACCTCATCACAGACATGCGTCTACCTTTCAGAATTGGCACCAGCTCGCATTCGTGGTCGTGTAGTCGGCATCCAACAGTGGGCTATTGAATGGGGTATTCTGATCATGTACCTGATTGCATATGGCTGTGCTATTGGTGTGTCTGGACCTGCTGCGTTCCGGATCTGCTGGGGTATTCAAGCCGTCCCTGGCCTCATCTTGTTCATTGCTCTGTTCTTCTTCCCCGAGTCGCCTCGCTGGCTGGCCGGAAAGGAGCGGTGGGAAGAAGCTCTGGAAACTCTGGCATTGATCCACGGCAATGGAAATCGCAATGACCCTGTTGTGCAGGTCGAGTTTGAAGAGGTTCAGGAGGCAGCCCGGATCGCCCACCAGGCTAAAGATGTCTCGTTCTTCGCACTATTTGGACCTCGGTTCTGGAAGCGAACTATGTGTGGAATGAGTGTTCAAATGTGGCAGCAGCTGCTTGGTGGGAACGTCGCCATGTACTATGTGGTTTATATCTTCGAGATGGCCGGCATGGTGAGTGATCCCCTCTCATACCCAGCTCCACTTAACTCACACACGCAGACTGGAAACACAACCCTGTGGTCGTCCGCCATACAGTACGTTCTCTTCCTTGTCACGACAGGAGTCATGCTCCCTTACATCGATCGCGTGGGCCGTCGCAAGTTGCTTCTTATCGGATCTGTTACTTGCATGGTGATTCACTTTGTCATCGCAGGTGTGATGGCCAGCAAGGGGCATCCCGTCCCTGATGTAAATGGCAACGCAAACCTCACATGGTCGATCAAAGGATCCTCTGGCATGGCAGTAATTGCATTCTCGTATATCTTTACTTCGGTCTATGGATTTACCTGGGTATGATCTCCCCAATCCTCCAGTAACTGGGCTCATGATCTTTTCTAACGAATATTTGACCACGTGTAGGCTCCCACCGCATGGATCTACGCCTCAGAAGTCTTCCCTCTCAAGTACCGAGCAAAGGGTGTCGGTCTCTCCGCTTCGGCAAACTGGATCTTCAACTTTGCTCTAGCCTACTTTGTCGCACCTGCATTCCATAACATCCAGTGGAAAACTTATATTATCTTCGGAGTGTTCTGTTTTGTGATGACCTTCCACGTCTTTTTCACATACCCAGAGACTTTCGGCCGGTCTCTTGAGGAGATCGATATGGTGTTTGACACAGATGTCAAGCCGTGGCGGACAAACACTATTCATGAAAGATTTGGGGAGGAGATTCAGAAGCACAAAGAGGCTGGCACTGTGAAGGAAGGAACCGATGCTACCCATGAAGAGGTTGTCTAAGCTGATGCTTGACCATGTGAACCGACCTGGGAACTGATTAGAATTTGTCTGAATAAACTGAATACAGATATTGTGGACTCCCAGGAGAAAGAATAGAATTTACCTGCTGTCTCTCGAAGCCGTCCTGATCGTAGCATATTGAAGTCTTATCACTCTAGGAGTCCCGATACAGATCCTGTTTTTAATGCCATGTAACGTCCACCGTAAATCAGCAACAGCTACAGCGCCTGTTACAAGACTTCATTTAGATCAAGAGGCGCCGTTGATATGTTTCTTATGAGACGTGAGGGAACTACGTTTCTATTCATAGCTATTCAGATATCAACTTTCAAATTAGTATCTATACAGCTATGGCGGCTACAGCCTCAACGCGAGGGCTCATAATTCCGCGGATCCAATCAGAGCCTCAACAAGGTAATTCCAACCTTTATACCACTTGATATCTCTATTCTACAGAGCTCTTTACTACATTATGCAAAAGTCAAATTTTCTGAATCGCCATAGGCGGTATATTAAGTATGCCACATGAAGCAAAAAATCAGTCTAACATGGGTATTGGACCGTTCTCAAACCACAAAGAAGCCAAACATGAAAATAGTCATCAAAGAAAGTTATTTCACAAACCACGCACGGCAGATAGATCATCCCGGAATAGCCAGATTGCCGATTACCCATTGGGAGGCGCGTTCAATATACTTCTGCCCTGAAGGCAGTCTACCAGGACCAGCGACGGCTTATTTCTCATCACTCGAGTTACCCGAGCTGTCCTTCTCGCCGATGTGCTCGTGGTGGTTGTTGGTGGCGCGCTTGTTGGGGTTGCTAAGAACACTGGCACGACGAACGGCCTCGTCCTCGACATCATCCAGGGTGCGGAGCAGTTCGCCGTTGGGACCGTACATGTGAGGCTCACTGCGGGCGAGCGAGACACAGTCAAATACGTTGGATGTCTTATGGAAAATGCGGTCCATCTCCTCCAGAGAACGCATGGTGGTCTCTGGGAAGAAGAAGTAGACCACGGGGACGATGAACGCGTTGCTGAGAGGTATGTTAGTTAAATATCGCAAAATGTAGGTTAGATGGACTGTGGGGACTCACATAACGGCAAAGATGATATAGGTCTTATAGCCAATGTTGGTGAACGCGACGGGTGTGATCATGACAACCATAAAGTTCCAGATCCAGTTGGATGAAGTGGACAGAGCGTTGGCCGGGGCACGAATCTTCAGAGGCACAATCTCGGCTGGGTACAACCAAGTCATACCGAGCCAACCCACGGCGAAGAAAGTGTTGAAAACGAAGAGGAACACAGTCTGGGCAATACCGGCACGGGTACCCAGATTAGTTTTAGGATTGGCAGCGGAGATGTTATCAGTCACGGCCAAAACAACCATGGACAGAGACATGCCGACAGCTCCGAAGATCATCAGAGTGCGGCGACCAAACTTTTCGACCGTGAACACAGCTACCCACGAGGCAGCAAAGTACTCGGTACCGTTGATGGCTGAGATAAGACGCGACAGAGTTGGGGTCAGGCCGACCTGTCCCTCGAGCAGAGTGGGAATGTAGTAAGTGATCAAGTTGATACCCGAAATCTGCTGGAACATCTGGTTGACATATGCCAGCATAGTGCGGTGGAAGTGGCGGTCCTCGCCCATGGTGAACATGTCACGGAAGGAACCCTTGGCCATCTCTAGAACAGTGGCTTTGATTGCTGTGAACTCGGTGTCGAGGAAGACCTCATCGGTGTCATCGCCCATCAGGCATGCCAGCACCTCGCGAGCCTCTTCCTCTCGGCCCTTCAGAATGAGCCAACGGGGCGACTCGGGCAGGAACATGACGAATACCAGGATAATAGCTGCGAAGAAGATCTGGAAGGCCAACGGAAAACGCCAGGCGACTTCATTGGGATCGGCAAACATCAATCCAAAGTCAATCCAGTAACTGATGGTAATACCGCAAGTAATCATAGCACCCTCTATCATGACCATTTGGCCCCGACGATGAGACTTGCAGCATTCGGATTGCCAGGTTGGGACGGTCGAAGTGTTGATACCATTTCCAAAGCCTGTGACGAGACGACCAATGATCAACTGGGCGAGATCGTACGAGGTACACTGCAGCAGAGCACCAATGACCATAATGAAAGAGCCGATGAAGATAGCCTTGCGGCGACCAAGCATGTTACCAATCCAGATAGTGGGGATAGAGCCTGCGAAACAGCCCAAGTTGTACGCTGCGACGGTAATACCCTGACGAGTCGATTGGGCGCTCTTCTCCGCGGATGTCCAGCCCGCTGTGTGGGCATTGGTGGTGTCGATTGAAGGGAAGTATTTGCGGAATGAGTCCAGTGTTAAGAGGCCACCGGTGACACCTTGATCGTATCCGAACAGTAGGAAATCCATACCGGCCAAGACGCCGATGGCGATCTGGAGGCGGGTGCCATTGAGGCCCAAGAATCGCCTAGCCATTTTGGGCGGGGTATACGCAGTGAGTATACTGTGTATTTTGTACTATACCGAGTATACTCCTCCAAGTGTGGTTGTCTTTATCTCCCTCCCAGTCTATAGCTCTGATCTATAGACTTCTGCTATCATGTGAAGAGGATAGAGATGGAGAAAGTGGAGGAGGCGGGGAATAAGGAGAGAAAAAGGAATCATAGCCCAGAGGGGACGAAAGTAAAACTCAACGTCTATGGCGATGGGGAGGCGGCCAGATTTAAATCTAAAAACGACTTCAGTCCTTCGAGGGCCGTGACCTCGTTTTGGTGCTTAGTGTTCAAAGGAAGAATAATATAATATCATTTTTAATCTTCAAGTTTCTGCTCAGGACTTCCTCTTCTCAGCGTTGCCGAGCCGCGACTTGAACCTGCCACTGAAGAAGAACCTCGTTGGTGATTCGAAGATGTACCTGCAACTCGGATCCACCTAGTTTCTGTTCTTTCTCCGGAGTCAACTCCATCTCCAACTTTCGATTCCCCACCTCCACCTTCCAGGTCCAGCATCGCCCACATGTCTGTCACTCTTTGGTTAGCACAGACATTGAACCTTCTATTCAGGGCCCTGTTCTCCAAGTTATGATTCAACAATAATGGGCCCATGGCTCAAACGATCCTGTACCAAAGCACACATATATTCTCCTCGTCGATTAATCTCGCAGCCCTTTCATAGCCCTCATGGCTCTCGAGCAGGGCGTCCAGACTGGATCTTCGGGCCATGCGAGTCCAGCGCGGCCCAACGAGATATCGTCCACCTGAAAGGTCAATCGGCGTAAGGCTCGGCTTCGCCAGATCAAGTTAGCCCCTGCGACGCATCCATCCCCCCCCCCTTCCAGGTTCACCCGGTTCAGCAGCCTCCCCGCCGATCACTCCTCCTGTCAGGATGTGTGGTTACCCGGGCCAAGTGGGGACCGATACAAGCCTCTCAGGCTCTCAGCATCTTAGCTGGCTGGCCACAAGCTTTGGTACGCAACCCTCCCCTCCCCTCGACCGGTTTCCCTTCCCCCCCCCACGCAAGCGTCAACTGGGTCTAGTGTTTGTTGCGATCTGGGGATTTTGTGGGTGAAGGCGAAATAATGTGCCCCGAATCCCCAATATTTGCCCATCGTATGAATGACACATTACGCGAGATCTCTCGATCCCAGAGCACGCGTCAGGGCGTCATTATTTGATTTCCTGACATCCAGAAAGTCAATCCTGTACATTCATTTTGGAAAATTTGATCTTTACTTATTGCATGGAATCTGTACAGCCGCAGCCGTGTCCCAGACAGATCAAATTCTTCTTCCGGAAGTACAAAACGACCAGGGTCTTGGCCACCAGTCTGGAAGAGACCAACAGGATGTGCTGGTACGACACCTGCGTAACCCACAAGGCCCAGCCAAACCACCCAGATGCCCCCTCCCCTCCTTAGTCGCTCCATCAGTGCGTATCTAACAACGAATCAGACACTATGACGCCCGAAATCCTACGACAACCCAGGACTCATTTGACCCGACCATCGGGAACCCCGGGAAGAGAATCGCGAAGCCGAAATTACTACAACCCGCGTCGGCTGGTGCTTGGCGCCCAGACGCCAGATGCAAGTTAAGAAGTCCCAAGACTTTGAACAAGCCACTGACCCGGCCGCTTAGCCTCGAAGGATCGCTTGTCCTTTTCGTGGGAGTTTCTTGGAAGCGCTTTGAAGATGTCTTGGAATTGCTTGGTTGGACGTCACTTGGATCCTACTCTTGGTTACCTTCGAAAGGGTCGGCGGATATCTGCTCTGCTTGCACCAGTTCATGGGATGCGAATCACGATGCAGGACAATGCAGAGACCCGCTTTAAAGGCCCCCAATATCGGTACCAGGACAGGCACTGTACGGAGTATTCACGGTAACATCGATTGGTCACCTTTAACAATGAATTCGATGGTGGCGGGCATAATTAGCCATTTTCCCAGGTTTGATTCGCCTCCCCCGCCCTGTCCTCAACAGAACATGGCAATCGTTGAAGGCTATCGTCTCATGTTGGACGACTCATGACCTTGTATACACTTCTTTCATGAGGGACAAATCTATGGAAATCTAAGAAACAACTTGGGTCCCTTTCAATCTATCGGCCGACCGCAATCATCACAGGCCACCTGAAAGGGCCGCGCTAGCAACCAGCCACTCGGCCCACTTCAACCGGACCGCCCAACCGCGACCGAGTCTGCCCGCGGAATATATCCAACTGGCCAATAATTCTTCAACGAAAGTCCCACAACAGACCAACAGTCAGTGCAACCCATTCTGTTCTCGCTTTTCAATCCTGGAACCTAACATGTCATGGCTCTGCCCCTCTACCACCGTGTATCGGCCACCCCGCGATTGCGACCGAATCCTGGGGGATGGACTGTAGGACCTACCCAAAGAGGCAGTTCCGGGCTGGCACCATCGTCGATTTGGGGCATACCGACTAGAAAGAAGTGAAGATGACACTCGAGACCAGACGCTGCTTCTCATCTCCCGTCACGTTTCACGCGCAGTCTTGTCTCCATCCCTCGTATGGCCTGACATAATGCTATGCCATGCATTATAGCCGGGTTCCTAGCCCCAACAAAACCCCTTTCCTCAAACCCAATAATCTAATCCAATCAAATTGAACGGGGTTCATTCCCTTCCTCTCTCAATAATACACCCCCTTCTCGCACCTATCCCCTCGATCGCGAATTTCTAGAACAAGTTTTCTACAGCCCATGACCCAGATGCCCTGCACCGCAGCCCGCTGGTGAGCAGCGGCGCCACGAGGCGCCTCCCGCCCGCCACCGAGGTCATCCAGCATGACTCGCTAAACCCTGGCCCGCCCAAGGTTTGATTGGGGCAAGCGGACAAGCCATGGCGTGCGGATCACGGCGAACTGGCCGCTTGGTGAGGGTATGAATTTGGTCCGTGCTGTCAATATGGTGCAGGGGCCAGACGAAACCGGTTCTACGTAGGGTTGATTTAAGGCCACCGAGGCAAAAGAATTCCCGAAAAGGTTGCGCGTGGCTATGGTCGTCGCGTTTGTTCTTTTTGGGGTGATTGGGGCAGAGACTAACTACCTAATCTCCGTAGAGAGCGGAAATTTCATACACCAGGCATGAAGAAATATTCTGAAGTAAGGGTCGATGCGAGTAGAAGTCATTTCATTTTCAGTCGCCCTAAATCAAATGACCTTATATACAGTTTTGTACACATTGTGATGGTTTGATAGAACATCCATATGTACTCCGTATAGTAGAGAAGATCCAAACATAGTCCCCTAGCCCCTGAATTTTGAATAAATCTAAACAAATTGCTTTTTGTGCCTTCAGTAGCCGCAACCGTGGCTTGCTGCCGATCCATGATCTGTCCTCTGTTTCGCATCTCCAGGGGCCACACACCGTAGTGCAGGTGCGTTTTCTCGGGACACCGAAGATGATCGACTCGCATACTGCATACACAGGGTTGGTGGACTAAGTTGTGCCCTGCTGCTGTGGCTCGCCGTGTGTACATATAAGAAGGAATGCTTCACCAATCATTTCTCTTCGAAGTGGTTGGCCTTGCAGGAAAGTTCACGCCGTTAAATGTTGTCACCGCTAGGATCGATTTCCGGGGCATCAATAAGATCCTACTTTACTCCTGCCTTGTACTACTTCATATACAAGGTAGGAAGATCTATCTAGATCCGATACCTCATGTGTAGCAGTAAAATAGATGGGCTTCCTGTGTTGGAACTACAATGGCGATTTGATCGACAGCGGAGCAGGATCGAAAACTCCAGAAATGCCGTTATCCATCATCCAAGGCTCCACTGAACAGTGTGTTCCTGGGGCGTCTGTTTACTTAAATAGATAGATAGGATAGGCTCTTGGGGTGTTCAGTACTACAGTAATCCTTCTACAAGATGTTATTCCCCACAACATATGTTCTCGAAATCGCTGACCGCCAGGACAGTTCTTCTGCAGCGTTTCTAGAACCATTCATCCAAATTGGAACACCACAGTCAAGAAACACTCTTCCAGTTGATCTTGACCGACTTCTCGAATTTTTCCAGATCGAGTACTCCCGCATGTGCAGATGCGAGATCAGGATCTCAAAGGCAGATAAATGATTGCCAACGCCAAGACAGACTCCAGTGTCTACCTATCCCCAGACTTTAGCGATGATGTCACAAGGATGAAGCGCAAGACCACAACCCATGATCCGGAAATTTATCTCCTCGCATTCTTCGGCAATGTTTAAATTAGGACCCTCATAACTCTTTATAATCTTGTTCTCACAGTACATGTATGTTTCCGAGGGTCAGCAGATTTTAACACTCGTCACCTGGATCATTCCAAGACTATATACGAGTACAGATGTACTCCTTCACCGACGGTAGTTGCACTATTTTTCGACCGTTTGACTCATTCAATTCGCCGGAACTGACTCGCACCAAAGGCCCAGTAAAACTGACAGCCGCGCTTCAAGTATATCACGAGTGGTATCCGATTGAAATGGTAGTACGGAGGTGATGTTCACCTGCTTGGTATCTGGGCTATGTGTTGAGTTTGATGCAAACTCGAAAGTTGGAATACCGAGGAATTGAAATAGGTCAGCCCTTAGCGGTTCCTACCACTCCCTCTCGTAGGTCACCATGATGCATGACGCAATTAATCGTCTAGAAAAAATTATTGACTGATCTAGGCATGTTGGATAAATCCAATCCCTGGTTCAAGAATGAACAAAAGCTAGCTACATGAAGTTTAATTTGGTGGAGAGCGTATTCCCTGGAATGTAGGGAGACTCGTACAGTAGTAAGTACATCGACAACCCAAAATTTGCCGAAATGCTAAATTACCCAAACCCAATATCTTCCCGTATGACAAGCTAAGTGTATAGATCTTATCTATCCCACGTAAGTCTCATAAGTCAAGTCTTTGGAGAGCACGGAGGATTTGCAAGATTAATATCGTGTTGTGAAGGTCACGCTATGATGGAGTCGGTGCATACCAACCAAGCGCAAAGGAATGTATGGCATAAACGATGAACCTTTCTAAGTACGAGGCTCATAAACCCTTGCTTGGCAAAATGGGGTTACAGCAATCTTTAACCTTAAGGTTCTAGAACGCTTGCTCCAAAGCTCTCTACCCCTCGAAACTTCACCTCACTGACACTGCACACTTCGCCTTTTTCGAATGTTCCTAGATACTAAGGTTGACACCCAAAAAATTCTACAGTCTAGGCGGAGATTGGGAAGTGTTTCTTTTTGTCGAGTTGATGGCAGAAGCCCCAAGGATACGAGACAGTCAGGATGATGGGTTTGTTGAAAGCCGTGACGACATCCCTCTCAAAGAATCCACAGATGACGAGAAACTTCATGAGACGCAAGATTATCCGTCGACATTACAACTGATACCTATTCTGGCTGGCTTATGTCTTCAGTCGATCTGTATTGCCTTGGTAGGTGTTCCGCACTTACATGAAAGTGAGATATCATGTTACATCCTTGAAACGCTAACTTGCTCGGCTTACATAGGACAACACAATTCTATCAACCGCGATTCCAAAAATTACTGAGCAGTTTAACTCCTTGGAAGATCTTTCTTGGTATGCAAGCGCCTATCTTCTCACAACATGCGCAGTCACTCTTCCCTTTGGCAGAATATATACATTCTATTCAGCAAAATGGACATATCTGATAGCCCTGGCGTTATTCGAGATCGGATCGTTGATATGTGCGGCAACACCGACATCAAAGGGGTTGATAATGGGAAGGGCAATAGCCGGGATCGGATCTGGGGGAATGTCGCCCGGTGCTCTGCTTGTCCTGGCAAATAGCGTTCCACTTCATCGCCGGGCACTCTATTTTGGGATCATAGGAAGCGCCAGTGGGATTGCGACCATCACGGGGCCAATTTTGGGCGGAATATTGACTGATCGAGCTAGCTGGCGATGGTGTTTCTGGCTCAACCTACCTCTTGGTGCTGTCACGGCGCTCTTCATCACCATATTTTTCAAAAACCCAAGGAAACGTCCCAAGATCGAGCCGGGGCCTAGGTGCTTGAACAAGATCAAACAGATGGATCCACTTGGAATTGCTGCCTTCGCCCCCGCTATAACATCGCTTCTACTGACACTTCAATGGGGAGGCACTAAGTACGACTGGACGAGCCCGCGAATAATTGCCCTTTTCATCCTTTTCGTAGTGTTCGGAACACTATGGTGCTCTATACAACTCTGGAAGCAGGACGAAGCTACTGTCCCACCTCGTCTACTTAAGGATCGCAATGTTCTTGGAGCCGTGATACATGCAATGTTTCTTGGAGGTTCCTTCTTCGTCTTCGGCTACTATGTAAGTGGTTTAGTTCACCTCAGAAGACCAATTCGCTAACACAAAGCGATAGCTCCCAATATGGTTCCAGGCTGTTCAGCAAGTTTCAGCCACGGAGTCGGGAGTCAATAATCTCCCTATGGTTGTGACGATGATCGTGTGCTCTGCATTTGGTGGATTCCTTGTTAATCTCCTCGGTTACTACACACCACTAATGTTTCTTGGAAGCGCACTTGTCACAATTGGCTGTGGTCTTTGCACGACGTTCAAAGTGCATACAGACCGAAGTATTTGGATTGGATATGAGGTAATCATTGGAGTGGGAGCGGGTGTCGGGTTCCAACAGTGCTACAATGCTCTTCAAACCGTCCTTCCACTGAAGGATATTCCTATCGGCATTGCTATTGTCACGTTCTCGCAGAGCCTCAGTGGTGCTCTTTTTATTTCCATTGCACAAAATGTCTTCCAAAACCGCTTGATTGAGAACTTGGCTCACTATGCTCCAACACTTGACCCCATGGTCGTTATTCGGGGAGGCGCAGCGAATTTGGAAGATCGGAGCCCACTGAATCTCCGATCTGTACTTTTTTCATATAATATCGCGGTCACCCAGACCATTTATGTGTCAGTGGGCACAGCCGCACTTTCGTTCCTTGGGGCAGGTCTTGTCGAGTGGAAGTCAATGCGAAAGCCACAGAAATTGGAAAAGCCGGAGAAATGCGAGGAGGTAAATGACTCACCCTGATATCAAATATCTGCGGAAGACTTTTTCATCTAGCGTTGAGCGTTACCTTTTGTTAGTCGTACCGATGGAATCCTTGAAAATAATCATGACCATACTCTGTATGAAATGGAGTAAAATCGAAGAAATGTACCACTAGGCAATCGAATAGACTAGATCATAGAGCTTTCTCCCTAAATCTGTGCGCCTTCTGTATTGTCCCCTATGACCCGTGATAGAACCCAACGAGAGAAGAATCCACAAATATAGGTATAAATTTATCTTCAAATCGGTACTGCATTGTCACATTATACAACATGATTCCGGGCGACGATTATGTTGCCCCCAAGCACCATCCACAAGCTCTCCACCAACTTCAGACCGATTTGACCTGGCTCGCATATGATGATTATAAAAGGAAGCTCGAAGCCACATGACACGTTCAATCCAGTTGATCTCTTTGAAGTCCGTCGAATAGTCAGCCAAGAGGGTCTGGAGCTGTGCTAATTGTCGAGGGTCTTCCGCAGCAGAACAGCCCACGACGAGGCACAGCGAGACATAAGCTGCGCCAAGCGGGCGATAGCGGCAAGCAACCTCTGACTCGCGTATTATGTGATCGCAAAAAGAAAATGCCTCTGCCACTAGGACGGTATTATTGGGATCAAACGCTCGAAGAAGGGTGTTCAGGATGAGGGCAAGAGTGACAACTAGTGTATACCCGGCTTGGTAGCGACAATGTTCCAAGGTTTCTTGATCGGTGAATGAGGTGGATGCTGGGTCTGACCAATGACCCAGGTACTGATGCATCCTTTCTGCGTCATCTCGCATCGTAAGATAAACCACTGCGATCTCGGGAATATATGGATCCGGTCGTCGTAACCACTCTGGAAACTTAGCAAGGGTGCTCAATGTGCTCGAGGATCTGGGCGGATTAGAATTTCGAGGCCGTGGTGCCACAAAAAACCGTCGTGTGACGTCTTCCCACCATTGAGAATCCATTTGAATGCGGGGATTGACGACGGCTTCCAGGATCTAGGACAGTATTAGTCAAAAATACAATTGCGGGAGATATCTGGTGGAACCGACCACAGGCACAGTCAATGTGACTATCATGTCTTTTTCAAAGCCGCTTTGACATTTGCGAAGGTCGGCAATCTTCAGGAGGTGAGCAATTGCTTCACCATGACTCTTCAACTTATCATCATATCTTCCAAGCCAGCTCTGTCATTGATTGGGTTAGTTTCAGTTGACAAAGAAAGAAGCGAAGACGCGGTGGCATACCTGGCAAATGGTAATCAGGTAAACAGCACAGAGGGTATTCGGTGACTGCGCCTCGACTGAGTCGTTCAAAGACTCTCGAAGTGCCCGAAGCGAGTTGCAGTATTCCATGTAAGCATCTGGCGAAAATATGGATAAGCCGTGACCACTGCCTTCACCGATGCGTCTAGAGCTACACTACTGCCTAGACGTCGGGGTATTTCTTTCAGAAACGCGCCATAGTAAGTTATATCATATCTGACGTCGTTAATAGTGAGGGTACTGGCGAAAGATATCGCTAGCTCATTGCCCGGCATCTGGTTTGAAATCCGAGGGCAATTGGCTAGAATCTTGGTTTGGGATACTGCTCGAGTCCGCTTTCGCTCTCCATGTGCCATCTTCATCAGTTGTGACTCCGCATTTTTAAACTTAAACCGTTGCTGGCCACTGCCGACGCACATAATTTGCAGTCGATGACACCTTGAGCATGGTTTGAGCTCATCACACTGGTCTGTGTTTTAGCATGGGCATGCATGCGCCCAGGGAATAGTCCGTACCTTTTTCTTGACGCGGCGACAAGCATCGCATCCTTTGCTCGACGGGACTCCGGGCATTTCTCTCGATATGAAGTGGCGCAACGTTTTACGCAAAGGGGTAATCGGTCCAGGAGATAACGATATCCGTTCGAGAAAACCGGACCCCGCACTTGTGACACTCCCTCGCTTCTCACAAATGGCAAAGTTTTATATGATGTTTGAAGGAAGTCTGTAACGGCAATAATTGCGACTGGTCAGCAATGTTACGATTTTCCTATGAGGCTTTCTACCAGCTCCGACCCTTTTAAGGCCAAGTGAGCTGAGAATCACCACAACGGCGAAGAGCCAAATGTGCCGTGAGGGCTGAAGCTTGGCAAAAATGGGAGGGTCATCAACAGTAAACCCCTGCGTCCAATGAGATATACTCCAAAAGGGTCCACCGGGCGCACCATACAACCCGATTCGGAACTGCTTTCATACCTAGCCTGGGCCGCTTGAGGCCAAACGATTTATGCGCCCAGATGACACTGCCAAGCCAGCATGGTGGCAGTTCAACTGCTCGCCCCCAACTCGCTACCTATATATATGCGTCGATCATCCAAGCTATGGCACTTACCTATCGTTGCATGTTAGCTGGCGCTACATTGCTGGCGCCCGAAATGAACAACCTAGCTGCAGGTCAGACTTCGCCAACAATCTTCGCAACTTCAGGTAACATTTACTCAAATGACTTGGGACTCCTCGCTCATGCTGGAATTGTATTTGGCCTTCTGGCGAGGTAGGCCACCTTGTATTACTAGTTCTCTGCAGGAATGGAAATGTGCCATATTCACAAGTGTTTGAATATCGAAGCTGCTTAAAGTCAAATTTGATGCCTTAACGTTGATTTTCCACAGGTTATGCTAGATTTCGTTCTTGTTCATTATTGTCGTGATTCATGTTCAAACCGTGGACTCCATCATTGGTCGACGCAGAGCACTGAGAATATTCTTGCCGCCTGTCGCTTTATGTTTGAAAGCGTCCTCGATTTCGCCCAGTGATCGGCCTTTTGTCTCGTGCATGAAGACTACACCTACGAAGGAAGTCAAGACAGAGCATCCACCAAAGAGGAAATATGCCCCAAAGCTGCTCTTGGCCAACAGGATAGGCGTCGTCAAAGCGACCAAGAAGTTAAAGAGCCAGTTGCTCGAGTGGGCCAAGGTAGTGGCTGATGCACAAGTTCGTTGAGGCTGGATCTCGGCGTTATAAACCTTGACAGCCCCGAGGTCCACACCTCCATAGATAATGCTGTGCCTGCGCCCCCAACCATCTGCATAGATCAACCCGGGAATGCTGGCAGCAAACATCACGAGCGCCGAGACGCCAGACGCAAAGAAACTTGCCTCTGATGAGGCAAGTCCTGCCTGCTGGAACAGCAATGGGGCATACTAAAACTATCGTCAGTTGACCGAGTTGCAACACGAGAAACAAGGACAGAGAGGAAATTGGGCTCACGTAGATATAGCACAACGTCAATTCCACTCATCTGTTGCATGCTCATTAAAAACACAGCAAGAGCCGTACGGGTACGAACATCCTTCGAGAATATGTCGAGAAGTTTATGGACGGTATTCTCTTTAACACACGCAACAGTCGTAACAGGAGTGACAACTTCTGCTGTTTTCGACTGGAGCTCGACTTTTTCACGCTCAGCCTGGCTCACTTCCAGCTTATCCCAAGTCTCGGCGGCCTCTTTGTGACGACCATGCAGTGTCAGCCACCGAGGCGATTCAGGTAGATAGGAGAAAGAAATAGCACACAGAATCATCGAAAGTGAGCACAGAAGGATGAAGGGGGTCCGCCAGGACAGCGACGACTGGATTTTGGAGGATCCATAGCAAGGGAAGAGGCCAACAACCAAGCCGAGCGTAATTAATAGCTGTGGCCCGGTAGTCAAAGGTCCTCTGGTGCTTGTTGGAGAAATTTCACAGATCAAGATCACCAAGTTACCCAAGAAAAGCCCTTCGCCTAGGCCTTCTACCACTCTACCGGCGATAAACATTCCGAGACTAACTGCGCCTGCTTCGATCGCGGCTCTAACACCGAAGATGAAGACGCCAATACTAATGCCCCTCGGTCGTCCAAGTCTGTCCGCAAGGTAGCCGGCAAAGAATGAGGAGAATGCAGCAGAAACAAGAATCGACGAAACAATAAGACCATGAATGGTGGCATTCTGGCCGCCTCCAAACGACGCTTTGAAACTTTCATATCGGTCACTGGACCGATAATGCCAGTGTCCATGCCAAATAGCAGTCCGTTTACGGAGCATAAAACGCAAGCCAAATATATCTTGGCGGCTTCTTCCTATGTTCGGGAAGTAAACCCATTGTCGAGCAGTTAAACACGATGCCAAGATGTCGATGAAAAGCTTTATCGGAGTGTTGCTTGCTTTGTGAATCTTTAACAATGTATAGGTTTTTTGAATTGCAACAAGGTAGATGATATGAAAATGAAATCTGCCACTCCAGACGATCAATAACAATCTCCGTGAATAGACAAATTTGTTCGCTAAATCGCCAAGTTCCCCTCGCTCCCCACGTGCCACATGATCCCCCCCCCAAACTGCTCCACCAGATAACATGAAGCTTTCTCAGTGGCCGTTTGACTGGATATGAAAGAATTTTCATCGCCCAGCTGCGATCGAAAACCTTTTCCCGCACCCCCGTCCCGAGACTTCTCGTTCTATGCGGTGGATGGAGACGATAAAAAATGACAAAGCCGAGAGAATGGGTCCAAGCTTTCGGGTAAACCCCGCGATCAATTGACCCGAATCAAGAAGGGCAGCCGAGTGCGGTATGCCTGATTGCTATGAGCCCACGGATGTTCGTTTTGATCATATCAATCTTTGCGTAGCTGATCTTGAGGCTATGGAGCTATTCTAGAAGATTTATCTAGTATTCTTTGCCCAGTGCCACGTGGTGAGGAAAGTGACGACTGTCACTGGTTAAACTTCGGGTAAATTTACTAAATGTTGATGGCGCTTACAAATACCTAATTAGGCTTCCAACAAGATCAGGTAGCCCTGGGCACCCAGCTCAGCACGACCCAAAAAAAGTTCAGCACGACCCAAAACTTTCTGACTAGTTTTGGGTCGCGCTTAG
>JAMAGZ010000230.1:0-23002 GCA_023626575.1 Penicillium sp. PF1803
AATTAATTTAGAGACTACACTACTATACTAGCCTAAATAAAATAGCTATACTAAACGTTATAGCGTATTAATATTAATAACCTCTTACTTATCTTCTAAATAGTACTAGTTCTCTACTACTTTAACCTAGAGTAACCTATCTAGCTTAAAATTAATACCTTATAATAAGGTATAACTAGTATTCTCTTATAACTTAATAACTAAGGTATCTAGTACTTAGTTACCTTTAAGTCACGAAAGTTTACTAAAACTAAGTTATAATATTCTATAGATAACTAAGAACTATTTACTATTATATATAACTTTAGGGTTTAATATTATTACTTAAAGGATTCTTATTACTAAATTAATATTATTTTAGATTATAATAACCTAAAGCTCTTTATATAAAGCCCTAGGCTTTATAGTTATTAAGTATATTAGTATATATCCCTTTCTATTTTTAATTTTATAATATAATATTATATAGGTAAGATAAACCTTATAAATAGCCCTTCTTATATAATAGAACTAGCTTTAAGAGATACCTTAAATACTATACTTTTAAATCCTTTATTAGCTTAAATAGCTACTAAAGAGGAGCTAGAATAAGATTTACTTATTATAGTATAATCTATTAGCTTAATTAATTTATTCTAATTTAAAGAAGAACTAATACCTAAACTAAAGGTTAAGAAGACCCTAGATAAGTTAATAGATACCTAGAGGTAAGAGTTAGGTCGCTCCTACTATTCTTATTATAAGAAAGTAAAGTAATATTACTATTACTAAGGCGAAAGTACCTATATTATTAGTATTTTAATAGATCTAAAAACCCTTATTTAGGAGGTTTAGCGAGATAATCTTAAGATAAGTAAGATCTAAATCTCTATTAAGTAGAATACTCTTAGTTTTAATTATTAGTTTATTAACTTAAATAGAGTTATTTACTTTAAAGAAAGCTTATATATTCCCTTTAGTAAGAAGCTAAAGAGTAAGTTAGTTAGATTATATTATAATAATCTTATTATAGGCGGTTTCTTTAGTTAATAAAGAACTACTAATATACTAAGAAGTAAGTACTTCTAAAGAAATATCTATTAATATATTAAAGAATATATAAAAAGTTACCTAGCTAATTAAGCTATTATTATACCTTACTATTAGAAGTATAATAAGCTCGTTTCGTAACTAATATCCTCTTAATTATAATAAGAGGTCTTTATAGATTTTATTATTAGCTTTCCTCTTATAATCTATAATAAGGTTAAAGTTAATTTAATCCTTATAATTATTAACTAATATACTAAATTTTATTATTTCTTCCTAGTTTATATTACTATAGTTATTACTAAGTTAGCGGAACTATATTATAATAAGATTAAACTAAAATATAGGCTATAAGAAGGGATTATTTCTAATTAAGGATTAATCTTTATTAATAAGTTTTAGACCTACTTATTTACGTTAGTTAAAACCTACCTTCGCCTTTTTATAGCTTTTTACCCCTAAATTAATAGCTAAATAAAGTATATTAACTAAGTTATTAAATATTACCTTCGCTATTTTACTAAGTAAGACTAGACTATTTAGCTAACGCTCCTAGATATAATAGGATTCTACTATAATTTATATAAAAATTCTATAATTTTAATAAGCCCTATATAAGCCCTTATAGGATATAAATCCTTATTCTATCTTTATAATAAGGTTATCCCTAAAGAAAAGGAGATACCTAAAGTTAGAGTATAACTTAAGAAACTTATAAAGCTCTAAGAAAAGCTTATATTATATTAGTAAGAAGCTAATAAAATAATAGTAAAGTATTATAATATAAAGTATAAACCTATAATCTTTAAATATAATAAACTTATATCTCTTTCTACCTATAACCTATAGATTAAAAACTACTAAAAGCTATCTCCTAAGTAAATTAGCCTATTTAAAATCCTTAAATTAGTAAGAACCTAGGCTTATAGGTTAACCCTTCTAAAGAAATTCTCTTAGTTATATAATATATTTAATATATCCCTTTTAGAAAAATAGTATAACTATAAAGAGCGAACTAATAATAATTTAATATTAATACTTAACCTTAAAGATATAACTAAGAATATAAAGTTAAGGAGGTTAAAGAGGAATATAAATTTAATAATTAGACTTACTCCTTAGTTAATTAGAAGGAATAGCCTTTTAAGTATAATAAGTAGGTACCTAAATATAATATAAGAAATATAAAGAAATTTATTATAGACTATTAAAAGAAGTAAAGGAAAAGGTCTAAGTAAACTAAGGAATAATAAAAATCTTATATTAATACCCCTCTTCTTAAAAATTACTACCCTACTCTAGGATTATATTATAGATTATATCGCTAAAGCCTTAGCTATAAGTATACTATTTATTAATATATTAGCCTCTATCCGCTCTATAAATACTATACTCTTAGTTTACTAAAGGATAAAATTAGTATTACTCTCCTCTAAGCCTAATAAAGTATCCTCCTAAGATACTAATAATATATAATAGCTAACTTATATATATTAATAAATTCCTATCTTCTTATTATATATATAATATTTTTTCTATAATCTTAGTTAGCTAGGACTTACTACTAATTTAAACCCCTTATAAACCTTCTATATATACTTTATACCCTCTAATAAGTTCTCTAACTTATAAGCTTTTAATATACCTACGAAAATCACTATAAGGTCGTCGCTCTTAATCCGGACTACTAAGCTTATAGTACTAATATATAGCGGTATATATAGAGGCCTAGGGGGTAATATAATTAATAAGGTACTTATATTAATCTCCTTATATAAATCTAATAATTATAAGAAGGCTAGAGCCTCTTAGATTATCCTTATTAGAACCTATATAAATTATTAGCGATAACCTCCCTCCTCCTTAAAGTTATACTTACTATCTTATAAATATTATAACCTATATTATATATATAGTATAAAATTAAGCCTAGTTAATTAAACTTATAGTTTACCTAGAAAACTATTCTAGCTATAAGCCTATTATAATTCGCCTTAGCCTTACTAAAGCACTTAGTATACTATAGAAATAAAGGCCTTTAAACTATAAAGGATAGTGTTAGTAAAATAAGACTGACTCCTTTAATAATAATATAATAACGAACGTTTTAAGAAGGTATCCTAAAGACCTTAACTTATTAAGAATAATAACTAAATAAGAGGATTTTTATAACGGGCTAGGGCCTAGTGATAAACCATATGTTATGGCCTTACGTACATTAGGTATAGACGATTAGGCAGAAGAGCAGCGAGGGGTAGAGATACTGCTATTTCGCTCCCTTTTCCCCTATGAAATAGAGCGAGTTCTCTTTCCCTCCCTAAGATTATTATAAATATTTTATGGCCTAGTATAATTAAATTAATTCTACTTTAGTCTCTTATATATAATAATCTTCCTTTTATTTATTAAGAAGTATTATTAGAAAGCCCTAGTGAGTCGAACTAAGCACGTCGATATATTAAAAAGTTCTAGCGAATCGCCCACGAATCGAACTAGGCACGTCGATATATTAGAAAAACCCTAAGCACTATTGACCCTTAGGATTAATAGTAGTCGCCTCTATCCTAGTTAGAAGATATAATACGGCGAATAGTGAAAGACTAGTAGATATAGAGCGAAAGGATTAGGCGTATAGAAGAAGCGATCGCTAATAGATTTATAGCCCCTACCCCTACCGAGTCGACTATAGAACCTACCTAAACTATAACTAAACTAATTATATCTAGCGAAAAACGACCTAGGCCCTACCTCCCTAACCCTTCTCCGTTTAGGGGAAACGTTACTAAATAGCTAACTTAGCGGATTATTATAGAAAATAAGCTAGTAGTAGATAGGAGAGTAATTAGTTTAAGATAGGACTAGTTTATATATATATTCTTATAATTAGAGAAACTAGCTAGTAAGAATACTAGAATATTTATAAAGCACTATCGAAATAATAGCGGTCTAGAGAACTTACTAAACTATCTTAAGCGGAGCTATAGCGACCTAAATACTTAAGCCTAAGCTACACGAAAGTTATAATAAATAAAGTAGCCTAATAGGTTATTATTCTAATAGTTTTTATTATAACTTAAGAGAGAATTCGTAAACGTAAGTACGATTAATTAGCCTAACTAAGCTAGATATTAGATTCTACTTAGATTATTAAATCGCGATATAAGTATTATATTAATAAATTATAGTATACCTACTACTTATTTAGAACTTATTACCTACCTCTATAAGATTAATATTAATATTAATATACTAAACTTTAGTAGCGGAAATAATAGTAATAGTTATAAGAAGATTATTAATTAATACCTAAAAGACCCTAAAGAGATAGATTAGATACCTACTATAAACGCTTATTAGATTAATACTTATAAGAGGGCTAAATAAGTAAGCCTAGAAGAGATTAAATGTTATTATAAGGTATATTACTATCTCTATTATAGAAGTAATAAGCACTTTATTAGTAATTATAATTATATAGTAGTAAAATAGCTAACTTTAAGTTATATAGTTATAGGTCGCGTTATTAAAGGTATAAAGAAGAAGTAAAATACTAATAAATCATAAGTAAAGTAGAGTTAAAGAAAGCTATATTAAAGGAAGAAGAAGATCTTACTAATAATAACTTTATAACTATATTATCTAAGAGTAAGAATAATATTAATTTAAGAAATAAATAGCTCTTATTCTTAGCTATAAATAAGAGTAAGAGGGGGTTAAGAGATTTTTAGAAGAGGAATCACTAACGTTTCTAGTAGATACTAGAGTAAATAAAATATAGTTTACTAAAGCCCTATTTAATTAAGGTTACTAAAGTTATATAGTTATAAATAATATACTTATTAAATCTCTTAACCTTCTATATATTTAAATTTATATATAAGTTCTAGATAAGGTAGTAATAAATTAGGGATAAATTACTTATATTATATACTTTAATATAGATATTTATAGTTACTAGTAAGATAAGGTATTTACTTATATTATTAAGAATTAGATTAATAAGATAATTCTAGGAGACCCCTAGGTAAAGGATATAAATAGAATATACTCTATAAAAAAGGGGTATATAGATATCTATAACAAGGAAGGGAATAAGATATATTATTAGAATAAATAGGACCTATTAATTAGACTATTAGGAATAAAGGCTTTATAAGTATTAGCGAAATTAATCTAGTAGTTATTTAATAATATATTAGTACTAAGATAACTATAAATTAGAAAGGTTACCTTAGATAATATTAATAAGACGTTATAACTAAAGAAGCGTATTAACCTAAAGGAAAAGTTACTATAGTACTTCTAGCGATAGCTAAGGGTATTTAACTAATAATTAATTAATTAACTCTTACTATACTAATTAGGGATTAATTATAAGATTTTATTAAAATATAACTAAAATAGCCTTAAAGAATCACCGCTATATAGTCCTCTCTATAGTATAAATATGGAGGAGCTATTATACCTATACGCGAGGATTAGTGCGTTAATAAAGAGATCCTTTTATGACGGGCCAGAGCCCGATAGTAAACCATGTACCATGGCCGTTTTGGACATCGTCTTAGCAGAAGGTTCGGAGCGATTCTATCACGGGGTTCTAGAGGATTCCATCGAGACGGAACTAACATTTCTTAAGGACCGCGACTGACTCCTATCTCTTCTTTCTTTTCTTAAGATTATTATAAATAGCATGTTAGCCTAGTATAATTAAATTAATTCTGCTACAGCCCTTCACATATAACAATCTTCCTTCTATATTATTTAGAAGTATCATTGGTCATTAGAAAGCCCTAGGGAGTTAACCTAGGCACCCTTATTGGAAACTCATTAGAAACTTATTAGAAACTTATTAGTTTTAACCCCTAAATCAACTATGGTTTAGCGGTTTATTTACATCGGAACGGAATTCTCGCGTATAAGTCCTTAGCGCTCGAGAAGTAACGGAAAGCCCTAGAAGACATCTATTCCTAGGTATATTAGAATATTAGAATATCGGAACGCCACCGAATCACTACTAGTTAGTAAACGAAACACTAAGGTATCATAAACTCCGAAGATTAGTAGGCCCTACCCCCCTAGGTGTAGGCTATGATATAATAAATAGAATGACGCGCTAACGCCTAAGATAAGCGAATTCGCTAGCTCGAAGATATACTGCTTCGATAAGTAGTAAGTACTTCTTCCTACGAAAATATTACTAAATCGACGGTGGAACCCCTATAAACCCCGACCGAAACGGTAGCTTCTAGTACCTGAAGGCCTAAAGCTAGACTCCCTAATCTACTACTCTTTACTAGGAGCGTTAACGACTAGCTAACTTAGCGGATCACGATAGAAAATAAGCTTACCGTTAATAACGACGCGATTAGATTAAGGTAGGATTAGTTTATATATATCTTTTCGCGCCTCGAGAAGCTCGCATAGAAGAACACCGGAATATATATAAAACACTCGCGAGATATTACTAGACTAGATGACCTACTTATGTATCTCGAAGGTATATATTGAGACCTAAATACGTAATCGCGGGCCGTAAGAAGGCTCTACTAGATTAAGTAAACGAAAGGTTAGTTATTTAACCAGTTCCTACTAAAACTTAAGAAGGAATTCGTAGACGCTAAAGCTATTAACTAGCTAGATAAGGCTAGGTAGTAGATCTTACTAGGCGTATTAAATAAAGAAATAAGCGCGGCGCTAATAAATCGCGGTATTCCTACTACCTATTTAGGGCTAGTTAGCCGCCTATACGAAATCACTACTAATATAGACGCTTTAAACCTAAGTAATAATAGAAGTAATAAACTATCCTATCGCTAATAAAAGGACCTAAACCCGGATATAATAGATTAGACCCTTACCGTTAGCGCTAACCGTGTTAACCCTTAATAGAATCGTTCCTAAAAAGGTATTAATAAGCAGGCGAAATAGGCTAGTCACGAAGAGATAACCTAATATTATAAGGAAGGCCTTTACCTCTATTATAGAGGTGATAACTATTATATTATAGAATATTCCTATTAACCCGCCGAACGCCTAAGCTCTAGCCGTATCGCCGTTAGATAAATAGAGAAGGACCGGAAAGGTATTAATTCTACGGCGAAACGAAGTCGAGTAAAGAAAGTATAGCTAGCGATTAAGGATAGCGAGAGTGATTCTAGAGGAGATAAGACTGAATCCCCTTTAGTTACTAAGAGCGAGTTAGAAAACGAATAGCTCCTATTCTTAGTCGCGAGTAGGAGTAGGAGGGGGTTAAGAGATTATTAAAAAACGAATTACCGCCGTTTCTCCTAGATATTAGAGTAAATAGAATTTAGTTCGTAAAAGCCTTAGTTAACTAAGGCTATTAAAGTTATATAACTATAAATAGCGTACTCGTTAAATCTCACGACCTCCTATATATTCGAATTCGTACACGCGTGCTTAACGGAGTAGTAGCGAATTAGGGACGAATCACCTATGTTACGTACTTTAACGCTAATATCTATAGACATTAATAGTACCGCGTGTTCGTATATATTATTAAGAACTAGATAGACGAAATAATACTTAGGGACCTATAGGTAAAGGATATAGATAGGATATATTTAGCGAGAAAGGGATATCTTAATATCTTCGATAAGGATAGCCGCTAAATACGCTATTATAATAGATAAGATCCCTTAATTAGACTACCTAGAGTGAAGGCCTTATAGGTAAATAAGGTATTAGCTAAATCGATTCGATAGCTATTTAATATCGTTTCGAACCTAGAATAGCTATAAATTAGAAAGGTAACGCTAGAAGATATTAATAAAGCGTTACTACCTAAGGAGTATATTAACCTAAAGTAAAAGCTACTAATATATTATTAAAAATAGCTTAAAGTTTTTAGTCGATAGTTAGCTAAGAAGCTATTACTATATTACCTAGGAATCGACTATAAGATTCTACTAAAATATAACTAAAATAGTAACGAAGAGATATCTCCTTATAGACCCCTATATAGTATAAATAGGGAAGAGCTACTATATTTATATAAGATAATAACGGACCTATTAGGTAAAAATTTTATATATATTAGTAACTTACCTACCGCGGCTCTAGTTCTCCTCGTGCGTAAGCTAGGCGGAGGTATATAATTCTACGTTAACTATTAAGGATTAAATAAACTTAGCGTAAAAGACTAATACCCGCTATTATTAATTCGTGAAACCCTTAGGAATATAGCGAATATAAGATAGTTTATAAAACTCGATATAATTACGGTATTTTATAAGGTCCGAATCGCCCTAGGCGAGGAGTAGAAGATAGTATTTCGAACCTAATATAGTCTCTATAAGTAGAATATTACCCTATTTAGTCTTACTAGAGCGCTAGCGACCTTCTAGCGGTTTATTAACTAGACCCTATAGTAATATCTCGATAACTTTATATATATATATAGATAATAATATTATTTACTCGAACGGATCCCTAGCGGATTACCGCCGAAAAGTAGGTAAAGTCCTATAGAAACTTATAGAGGCGGGGTTATAGTGCGATATTAGGAAGTTAGAGTTTAAATAGAATATAGTTAAATACCTAGGATTTATTATCCGCGTAGGAGAGGGTATTTATGTCGACCCTTAGAAGATCGAAGCTATTAGGGTATAGGATGTGAAAGGCTGAAGTAAGACTTGATTCAATCTAACTAGGCCAACATGCTGTTTACAAAAAGCTTGGAGAAGAGAAGGAATGGAACAAGCGGAACAGCGATAGAAGTAGGCAGACAGGGCGGTGGCAGAACGGAACGTGTGGGGAAGGCTATGTGGCAGGGCCACATAGTGAGAAGCGGGTCTAACCCGTGACATAGGAGACTCCGAAGATAGTTCGAGACGTATAAGGATTCTTAGGATTTACTAACTTTTACCGGTCGTTTATCCCTTATTTCGCTACCTTATTAGCACCGTTAATAAGGTTAACGAAGAAAGACGTCACGTTTAAATAGGATAAGTTATACTAATAGGCCTTTAATAAATTAAAAGAGCTCTTTATTAATGCGCTAATTCTAGCCTATATTAAAGAAGGTAGAGAAATAGTACTAGAAGCGGATACGTTAGGATAGGCTACTAAGGCTATATTATCCTAGCGATAGGATAATAGGAGGTTAGCTCTATACGTATATATCTCGTAGAAGTTTTCACTAGCTAAGTTAAACTATAAGATTTATGATAAAGAGCTTTTAGCTATAATCCGTGCACTATAAGAATAAAGGCCTAAGCTAAAGATAGTCCCCTAATTTACTATCATAATAGACTATAAAAACCTTTAATACTTTAATAAGGCGAGATATCTATCTAAGCGGTAGATACGATAGGTAGACCTAATAAGCGAATTCGACTTTACGCTATAATACCGGCTAAGGCGATATACGTCTCGCCTTAATACACTTTCTTAGCGTAGATAGGATATACTATAAAGTTTTGAAGATAAAAGGCTATCGAATTAGTTCCGAAAGATATTCGAAAAGATTATAATTTAGATAGGTGGTCCCCGTATAAATAATTTCGATAATAATGCTCTACTAGACTTCGAGTAAGAGATCGCGATATTTAAGGAGGAGGAGCTATAACGAGAATAGCGATAGGCTTAATAAATAGACCCTATATATTAAGTATATTCGGAAGCACTAAAGAATAGAGAATAATAACTTATAGTTAAAACGGGTATAAAAACTAGCCTTTCCGAATATTACTTAGACGAGAGAGGGTTATTATGCTTTAGATAGAGGGTCTAGATTCCTAATAACGAGCCGCTACGTATAGGGATTATTTAGAAAATTTATGACTCTTATATTACGGGTTATTTAGGATAAGACGCTACCTATATAATACTATCTCGACGGTTCTTCTAGCCTAGAGCGGCGAAGGATATAAAGAGATTCTTACGTAACTATACTATCTATAGTAGAAGTATAGTATAGCGTGATATAAAGTATAGGCTATTAAAATCGTTACTAATTCCTAAGCGAATCTAGGCTAATATCTTAATAGACTTTATCACTAACCTACCTCTATTAAGAGAGGATTAAGCTATAAATATCTTAGTTAGGATAGTTAAAACGATAGTAGAGCGAGTAGCTATAGTATTTCTAATATATTTCTATATATACTATAAGCTACCTCTAGCGATTATAAGCGATTAGGGTCCCGAATTCGTTAGTAGATTCTAGGAAATCGTCTACGAAAGGCTATTAATTTAGCGCTAACTCTCTACCGCTTTCTACCTATAAATAAATAGATCTACTAAGCGTGCGAATTAAGAAGTTAAAAGAATCCTATAAGTGTTTATATCTTATACGTAAAATAACTAGTCGGAATTATTATTAGTAGTTACGATAGCGATTAATAACCGAGATACTATATCTATCTAGAATATCACTATTCTTCTTTATGTATAGCTATCACGTTAATCCTATCGGTATTAAGGAAGCTAATCTATCTATACCTAATAGAACTAGCCCCTAGCGAGCGGGCGAAGTATTTATAGAACGCCTTTAGGAAGTAACTAATTAGGCGTAGGCTACTATTACGTCTACATAAGATAAGTAGTAAGAGTATACTAACCGGTCCCGCTAGGTAGCACTAATATATCGGGTAAGGGATAAGGTATAGTTAAACCTTAAGAATATTCGATCGTAACGTTATTCGAAGAAGCTAGATTAGCTATATAGGAGGTATACCGTGTAGGAAGTACCGTCGTTATATATAGTATAACTAGATATACTAACTAGTATATATCTAGTATTTCACGTAGACCTTATAAGACCTACCGCCACGGACCCGCTTCCCTCGTAAATCGTTAACGATTCGTAACCTCCTCCCCTAGTGATCGATAGTGAATTAGAGTACTAGATTAAGGAGATACTAGACCACAGAGTGCGCAGAGTCGGAAGAGGGACTAGAACAGAGGTTCTAGTAAAGTGGGTAGGTTATGTAGAGACCACGTGGGAACCGTTAGATTCCGTTGAAGACAGTAAGGCGCTTAATAGGTATAAAGGACGTTTCGGGCGTATCTCGCCTACGAATCGGCACTAAAACGATAGGGATAGGGACCTCGTTATATCGACTGTTAAGATAAGGAGGGGGGTACTGTGACGGGCTAGAGCCTGATAGTAAACTATGTACCATGGCCGTTTTGGATATCGTCTTGGCAGAAGGTTCGGAGCGATTCTATTACGGGGTTCTAGAGGATTCTATCGAGACGGAACCAACATTTCTTAAGGACCGCGACCGACTCCTGTCTCTTCTTTCTTTTCTCAAGATTGTTGTAAACAGCATGTTGGCCTAGTATAATTGAATCAATTCTGCTACAGCCCTTCATACCTTTAATTCGTTAAAGGCCTCGTGATAATCTTTATCCTAAGAAAATATAGCGCCCTTCTTTATTAACTTTATTAATAGTGCTAAAAAGGTAGCGAAATATAGGATAAACGATTAATAGAAGTTCGCGAATCCTAAGAAACTCTATACCTTATAAATAATCTTTAGGGCTTCTTATACTCGAATTACTTTAACCTTTTAGGGGTCTATATAAATACCCTTACCTACGCGAATAATAAAACTAAGGTATTTAACTATTTCCTACTTAAATTCTAATTTTCTAATATTATACTATAATACTACCTCCTAAAGCTTCTATAGGACCTTCCTTACTTTTTAATAATAATCCGCGAGTAAATCGTGAGAGTAGATAATAATATCGTTAATATAGGTAGAAATAAAGTTATCTAAGTATTCCTATAGGGTCTAATTAATAAACCGTTAAAACGTCGCTAGGGCCCTTATTAATCTAAATAGAGTTATATTCTACTTATAGAGACTATATCGCGTTCGAAACGCTATCTTCTATTCCTCTCCTAGGGCGATCCGGATCTTATAGAATATAGTGATTATATCTAGTTTAGTAAATTATTTCGCTTTTATTATATTCCGGAGGGTTTCACGAATTAACGGTAGAGGATACCGGTCCTTTACGCTTAGTTCCTTTAACCCTTAATAATTAATATAGAATTATATACTACCCTCTAGTTTACGTACTAAGAGAATAGGTATAGCGGCCGGTGATTTTCTAACACGAATAAAGTTCTTATCTAGTAGTTTAGCTAACGTTTTTTATAGGTAAAGTAGCTCCTCCTTATTTATATTATAGAGGGGACTATATAGCGGTGATTCTTTAAGGCTATTTCGGTCGCATTTTAACGGAATTATATAATTAATCCTTAGTTAGTGTAGTAGGAGTTAATTAGCTAATTACTAGTTAAATACCCTTAGCTATCGCTAGAAGTACTTTAGTAGCTTTTCCTTTAGGTTAATATACTTCTTTAGTTATAACGCCTTATTAATATTATCTAATATAACCTTTCTAATTTATAGTTATTCTAGTACTAATACGCTGTTAAATAGCTACTAAATTAATTTCGCTAATACTTTTAGTACTTATAAAGCCTTTATTCCTAATAGCCTAATTAATAGGTCCTATTTATTCTGATAATATATCTTATTCCCTTCCTTGTTATAGATATCTATATACCCCTTTTTTATAGAGTATATTCTATTTATATCCTTTACCTAGGGGTCTCCTAGAATTATCTTATTAATCTAATTCTTAATAATATAGGCGAATACCCTATATTATTAGTAACTATAAATATCTATATTAAAGTATATAACGTAAGTAATTCGCCCCTAATTTACTACTACCCTATCTAGAACTCGTGTACGAATTTAAATACGCGGAAGGTTAAGAGATTTAACGAGTATACTATTTATAGTTATATAACTTTAATAACCTTAATTAATTAGGGCTTTAGTAAACTATATTCTATTTACTTTAGTATCTACTAGAAACGCTAGTGATTCCTCTTCTAAAAGTCTCTTAACCCCCTCTTACTCTTATTTATAGCTAAGAATAGGAGCTATTTATTTCCTAAATTAATATTATCCTTACTCTTAGATAATATAGTTATAAAGTTATTAACGTAATCCACGGCCAACTCGATAACACGGTCAAGTCGATAACCCACCCCTATTACCAATATTCGATCAAAGATAATTTAACCAAAACGATATTAATTCATCTCAAATTAGCGCTTATTACATCGAGTAATCTTATGGCCTAACTCCCCACACCCACTACACCTTTACGGAGCCCTCCTGCGTGGTAAATCTGCCTGATTCGCCGATTCGCCTGCCTTATGCGATACCACCTGGCTATCTTCGACTGGCTGCTGTAGCTGCTGAGCTAACTGCTAGCCCTCTTCGATAGTTAGGCCACCTTCGTGTACTATATACCGATTCGATCGAGTGCGTTTCTAGCGTTTCTTATTCGCGCGGCGTAGAGTCGCGTTTTCCTCAGCGAGTAATGCAGCGCTATGCATCGAGAGAGAGGCAGCCTTAATAATCTAATCTATAGTAGTCTTAGAGGGTGTAGGCGGGCTATTTGACCGCTGCTTTAATAGATCATCGAGTAATCTAGCCTGCCTATATAGCTGAAGTACTGTCTTAGGCGTCTTTAGTGTGAATTGGCTAGATCTGCTACTTAGCGGGCTACCTAGCTAGCTAGCTAGCGGCGTGGTATCTAGCGAGATATTTAGCTTAGCTAGCACGCGATCAGGATCGAATAGTGTAATCCTAGTAGCGGCGAAGCTATTTTGAATAATCTGTGGTTTAAAGGCCTCGATTCGCGCGCGGGGATATTCTGCGAGGAAGTTAAGTTTATCGATATGGTTATAGCTAGCGCGCGCTAGATCGCTCACGAAGCGACCGTAGGCACGCTTTAGCGGCGCGATATAGCTAATATCTAGCGGTTAGAGTAGATACGAAGAATGCAATAGTATATATAGCGGTATAATATTATTATCCGCGTAGATCCGATCGAATTATAGTGTAAGGTGGCTACCGTAGCTATCGAGGATTAAGAGCCGATATCGACTACGCATACGCGATGTAGTATATAGAATAAAGTGCTGCTCTAACTAGCGAAGGCCTATCGCATCGGTAGTCTAGCCGTTACTAGAAACCTCGATTCGCTAATCTTTGGGCAGATTCGTTTCAAATTAGCTAGCGATATAGATCTTACCTAGAAAGACCACGCATAGAGGTAGCGCGTAGCCATCAGCGTAGATCGTTTCGATCGCAGTCACCTATTCGCGATTACTAGGCTGTAAGATCGATCGCCGACCGTAGTATTCAGCGCGTGTAACCACTTTCTGTGCCGATATTAAGCCTATCGCGAAGCTAGTTTCATCAAAGTTGTAGATATCCTCCGCGAGGATACCGTTCTCATCTATCACACGCTTCACGCTCTCAAACCACGCGCAAATCGATCGGGGATCTTCGTTTTGGGCACGTTAGTAATCGTAGCGTCTCGAATAGCGCGATTGGAGCTCGTCGCGGCGTTTCACGAAGGATGATACCCAGTTCACGCCTACAGTAGGCGCTGGCGATTAGCCACGCGTAGCTAGCAGAATATTAGCCATCTCTCGAATAGTAGAAGGCCTAGGCGCTGCACCACGCGAATCTAGAGATAGTATCCATTCAACTAGCGAATCCTCTTCTAGTTGTGTCAATTTATGGCTATGCCAGCGTTTATCGACGCGCGAGAGCATTCCGGTCGCGCGGTTATGGAGGGTAGCGTAGGGTATATCGTATAGCTTCGCTGCGGCGTAGAGAGACTTGATTTAACTATTTTTCACTGCCTGGAGGGCTAATAGGATCCTACCCTCTTGCTCGGCAGATTTTAGCCGGGATTCAGCACGTTTGGGTGGCATGGTAAATAGTTGAAGATGGTAGGTAGGAAGGAACGCGCGATTCCTGGTGGGGCTATCGACTTGACCGTGTTATCGAGTTGGCCGTGGATTACGTTATTAGTAAGATCTTCTTTTTCCTTTAGTATAGCTTTCTTTACTTAGCTCCGCTTTCCTTATAATTTATTAGCGTTTCGCTTCTTCTTTATGCCTTGAGTAGCGTGACCTATAGCTATATAGCTTAAAGTTAGCTATTCTATTATTATATAATTATAATTACTAATAAAGTGCTTACTACTTCTATAACGGAGATAGTAGTATATCTTATAATGACGTTTAATCTCTTCTAGGCTTACTTATTTAGCCCTCTTATAAGTATTAGTCTAGTAAGCGTTTATAGTAGGTATCTAATCTATCTCGTTAGGGTCTTTTAGGCGTTAATTATTAGTCTTTTTATAGCTATCGCTATTATTTCTACTACTAAGGTTTAGTATATTAATATTAGTGTTAATCTTATAGAGGCGGGTAATTAGTTCTAAATAGGTAGCGGGTATACTACGATTTATTAATATAACGCTTATATCGTGATTTAACGATCTAAGCAGAATCTATCGTTTAGCTTAGTTAGGCTAATTAATTATACCTACGTCTATAAATTCCCTCTTAAGTCATAGTAAAAACCGTTAGAATAACCTATTAGGCTACTTTATTTAGTATAACTTTTATATAGCCTAGGCTTAAGTATTCGGGTCGCTATAGCTCCGCTTA
Source organism: Penicillium sp. PF1803 (assembly GCA_023626575.1). NCBI lineage: Eukaryota > Fungi > Ascomycota > Eurotiomycetes > Eurotiales > Aspergillaceae > Penicillium > Penicillium sp. PF1803. The sequence continues at coordinate 15,563 of JAMAGZ010000230.1, forward strand.
AGATAGTTTAGTAAGTTCTCCGGACCGCTATCGTTTCGATAGTGCTTCGTGAATATTCTAGTATTCTTACTAGCTAGTTTCTCTAATCGTGAGAATACGTATATAAACTAGTCCTATCTCGAACTAATTACTCTCCTATCCACCGCTAGCTTACTTTCTATAATAATCCGCTAAGTTAGCTATTTAGTGACGTTTCCCCTAAACGGAGAAGGGTTAGGGAGGCGGGGTCTAGGTCGTTTTTCGCTAAACGCGACTAGTTTAGTTATAGTTCGGATAGGTTCCGTAGTCGATTCAGTAGGGGTAGGGGCTATAAATCTACTAGCGATCGCTTCTTCTAGACGCCTAATCCCTTCGCTCTATATCTGCTAGTCTTCCACTATTCACCGTATTATATCTTCTACCTAGGGTGGAGGTGACTACTGATGATCCTAAGGGTCTATAGTGCTTAGGGTTTTTCCGATATATCAACGTGCCTAGTTTGATTCGTGGGCGATTCGCTAGGACTTTCTAATGTATTCGACGTGCTTAGTTCGACTCACTAGGGCTTTCTAATGATACTTCTTGATAAACAGAAGGAAGATTATTATATGTGAAGGGCTGGAGTAGAATTGATTCGATTGTACTAGGCCACAAAATGTTTACAATAATCTTAGGGAGGGATAGAAAACTCGCTCCGTTTCCTAGGGGAAAAGGGAGCGAAATGGCGGTGTCTCTACCCCTCGCTGCTCTTCTGCCTGATCGTCTGTGCCTAATGCACGTAAGGCCATGACATATGGTTTATCGCCGGGCCCTAGCCCGTTACATCTATCTCTTAATATTCGCTTGGCTAGGAGACGTAGAATATATAATAGGAAATCTTCTCGATCGACCCACTAATAAATTAGTATACCCGTTAATAACACACACCGAGGGAACTAATGAGTCACGAGCTTAAGATATCTTAATATAATATATATAGATCGAAGGATATAGTGATAGCGTAGTTTCTGCGAGAGGAAGAGGTTATCAGCGCTGATATCGTTATAATCTAGGAGCCGTAGGAAAATCCCTTCTAAGATAGTACTTACTACCTATTAAAGTAGACGTATAAGCTACTATACCCGGCGGCTAGCGAAATAGGCGGTAGGGCGAGGGTGTATATATTCGTTTCGAAGAAGATAGGTAAGCACACTTACTTAGCGCACTCGCGTGACTATGAGGAGATTCGGTATTAAGACTAAGGTATCCGGGGAGCTTCGAATTATTAATGTGTATAACGATTAATAGTAGGGAGTAGCCCTCTACCTACTATAGGGTAAGCTACTACCTATCCGTAAGTAAAGGGGGGCTCCTACCTTACACTAGGGGATTTTAACCTATACTACCTAGCCTAAGGCGGCGATAATACCCCACGTGATACGAGGGTAGAGGATCTCCTAGATCTTATAGAGATAGCCGGTCTAGATAACTAGTTAGCGCTAGGCACTATCACACGCGACTAAGCTAGCTTATAGTCCACGATTAACCTAGTTCTAGCGTTATACTCGCTACGTAAGCGGATAGTAGCGTATAAGGTAGACTATAGAGTACACGTTGATTCTGACTACCTACTAATACTTACCTTGCTCGAAATTAACGTGCCGGAGGCCGTAGATCCTATTAAACAGCGAAACTAGATAGCTATAGATATAGAGAAGCTCCTTACCTTCGCTTTAGCTAACCTTACTATAATACGTCTACCGGAATATCCCACGCCGCGTAAGATCGACGACGCTATCGACTACCTCCTTAATATTATATAAACGGCTGCCTAGTAGTTAACACCCTAGGCGAAACCGTTAGCGTAGGCTCGCTAAGGATAGACTCGTGCGTGTATGGAGGTAATGAAAGCTATAAGAAGCCGGTTTAGATAGTATATTTATATATACTATAAGGGGGACTAGGTAGAATATAAATTAGTGAGGAACGCGAAAGGAAGGATGATTAAGAAAGCGCTGAAATAGGGCTTCCGCTAGTAGGTACGAGACACGATTAATAAAGGCCCCTAAGGCCTTCAGAAAGTGTTAAAATAGGCCTAAATAAGAGATTAGTCGATAAGTACTAATATCCCTACACTATATCCGTATAGAGGAAGCGCACCGGCGGTAACGAATTAATAGAAGGTTAATCTACTTTAATAAGTGTTCTTCCCCTCGGCGCTAGCGGCCGATCTCTCTAATATTAACTTATATCACCTTCCGAATTAACTTATATTCCCGGCGATATCGCGATAGGAGGTTATCGATATATTTAAGCGTGCGCCACTAGATAAAGCGCTTAGTGAGGATAGTATCCCGAACCACATGTAGAAGATTGATGGAGATCCGGAGATCTCCCTCTGGGGAAAATCCCCGGTCGGGTCTTTCCTACAGGAGGTTTCTAGGGCTAGTGTTTACCGGCCTATATTAGGCCTTTATGTTCCTTTATCGAGAGATTCTCTATAGTCGAATCTAGATTATTCCTGCTTTCCCGCTTCCCTTACGTAGATAGCCAGGGCTATTAGGTTATAGGCCTGATTTAACGATTTAACTTAACTTGAAACAAGACTCGTAAAGCCTACTCGAGTATATACTATAATAAGTCTATAACACGACTCCTCCTTTACTAAATCACCCGCGGCGAGGGTTAATTATAGTAACTTTATTATGGATATATCTACCGCTATAGGGGGTAAGATCACCTAGATCACTAATGTCCTAGAAACCTACACTCTTTATGCTATTAATAATAAACTTATAAATATAAACGATTTCGATACCTAGTTAGATAATATAATACGAATTCTCTAATAGAAGAACCTATATAGATTAATTAACTCGTAACTTAAACGCCTAGCTATCGATTTACTATATATAAAGCGATAGTTTATAGTATTAAAGGATATTAATAGATTAATACTCTTACACTATACTCTATACTAATTTACTAATAAGTACCTAGGTATATTAAAAGAAACACTTAATAAAACTAGTTATAATATAGTAATTAAGGATTACGTTATATAGTAGGAAACGAGACGCTCCTAATTCGCTTTAGGTATTAAGTTTCTAAAAGCCTTCCGTGTTTAAAATATATAAAGACTACTTAAAAGATAGTAACTCCTTTATTTTTAATCGCTAGAGTGCTTCTTTATAAGATCCGCGAGGATATTCCTACGGTAATTATTGTAAGATATATAAATAACGATAAGATCTATATAAATATAGAGGATTTTAATAAACTCGTAAATAAACTTAAATCTATAGAGCTCTATTCGATAGCTACTATATCTATTAATAGAATATCTAATAAACCGAACACTAGTAACCTAAGCTAATTTAATAATAGTGAATATTAGCCCTTAAAGAGTATACCCCTAAGAGGATAGGGTTTAGTTATTAAGAAATAGATTAAATAATAGAGAAATAGCGAGCTATAAATCACTCTAAATAACTACTATACCTTCTATAGTCGTAACTATAAGGTTCGTAAATATATATACTTATATATTAACTATTATACCCTAGACTAGAAATTAGTAAAGGGATTATAGGTTACCTATCCCTAGAAATATCGAGATAACTAGGATAGTCCGAAGCTAGATAATTAGTTTATAGTTTATAATAACCGGATTCGAAAAGATAGTATATTAAAGCTATATCTAAACATAGATACTACGAAAATAGATCTAGCACTATCGTTATCACTATTATCGTTACTACTATTATCGTTACCTACTTTACTAACTATAAAACTATCTATTATAGTATTAGTATAACTATCTATAATAACACTATAGTTACTATTAATTTCTACTACCCTCCTAAAGCTAACTAAAAATCTATTAGTTATAGCGATTTATAATGATAATCTCTACCCTTAGTACCTAGATATAACGGATTTTACTATAATAATAATTAATAATAATACCTAGTTTAATAGTAATAATTAGCGACCGGACCTAAATAGTGATTATAACTTTAAGAAGGAAAGGATTTTATAAATAGCTATGGATATAGGTAGAGTCGACTGATATATACTAATTCTACTCTTAATAGCTATAGTAGCCCGCTCCTACGGTAAGTAGATCGTCGATTTAGGTGCTTCACGTATAATTTATATTAACGGTGACGCTATTATATATTTTGAACCCTATAAGGATAATACTTATAGGTACTAAGCCTTAGAGGGCTAAATATTAGTTATAAAAGGTAAAGCGATTACTAGAATTAACCTATTATTTCCTAACTATATAATAAATCTTTATATTAAATACGAATACGTTCTAGAAGGCCTATTTAATCTACTATTAACTATAAGAGCCTCCTACGAATACGGTATAGGCTAGAAAGATTAGAAAACCGTTTTTATTAATCTATATAATAAATTAATTATTATAGTATACGTATATAGAAAGAGAGGTATACTATTCTTACACACGAAATTAATTCGACTATTATAATCTACTAAGGCACTTACTCCACTAAATATTTCCTATATATACTTAATAGTAATAATCACACTAGAACTAGTATATTTTAGATTAGGCTATATTAGCTAACCTATAGCTAGAATTAATCACTATTAAATTAGTAATTAAGTCTACGGCGATAAGTTATTTAACTATAAGCTATATAGGAGAGTAAAGTCACGTAGAATTATTTTATATACTCCTTAGAAGAGAGCGAGTAAACTATAGTATTTTATTTATATTAATATTTAACTATATAAACCTATTAGTATTAATAAAACGAACTATATAGTAGTAATATATAATAATACTACTAGAATAAGATAGGCGCTTCTAATTAAAACTAAAGACGCTTTATTATAGGTATTAATTAAATAGGCTATAATTATTTTTAATATTATAGAATATTAGCTAATTAAGGTTAGGTTAGATAGAGATCTTAGTTTCCGTGTATAGATAGTATAGATAGAGAGTAAAGGTATAACGATATCTCTATTAGCACTATATATATATAAATAGAATAATATAGTAGAATTTACTAGCTATATTATTATATAATCTACACGAACCTTAATAATTTCTACTCCTAAAGCACTTGTATTTCTATAGCCTAAAGCTATAATCACGTTAATATATATCCTTAATAGAATCCGTCGACTAAATTAATAGGAATCACTAATTAAAATCTAGAATAGAGAGCTAAACCTACGATAGTTAGGCCTAATTAACCTAGGCTTTCTCTAAGTATAGTATTCTAAGGTATATATTTATATTCTAAAGGAACGTCGTGTATAGGAAAATAAGATAGCCCTAAGAGTATAGATTAGTTATCTTATTAGCTACGAAGGCAAGAATAGCTATATTTATTAAATTTACGACCCTTCGAAGAAATAGGTAATAGCTTAGAGAGATATTATATTTTAGGAAGAACTATTACCGTTACGAAAGATCCTAAAACTAATTAAACCTATTAAGACCGCGTAGGAAACCTAAAAGGATTAATTCCCCTAGTAGATAATAGTTTATAGGAAAAATATGATTAAAACTAATTTATAAACACCTACACTTACCTAAATATAACCGTAAGAACCACCGTTAAACTAACTAAGACGAAGAAGATAACCCTAAATATAGTTAATAGTACTAATTACCTAACTAATTACCCTAATTTTATAAAGAGCTCTAAATTAACTAAATATAACACTAATTAATAGCTATAAAATTACTTATACCACACTAATACCTATACGAATTTCGAATCTAACGACTACACGAAGTAATATATAGATAATAGCAGCTACTACACTAGTTACACTAAGTTTAGCACCGATAATAGAGCGTTAATTACTAATTCTTCTATATTTACTAAATTTATTATATTCACGATTTTAACTATTTTAATAGAACTAAGAAATCACCTTAATTTCCTTCTAACTACGTTAGCCTAGGATCTAGAAGGCTATAATTCCTTTACCTCGTGATATTAAACTATATACTATACGAGGTTTATAACTAAAGACACTAATAAAATAATTATTTAGTGATTTATATAATTCGAATGTTTTATATAAATACTGCCTTTTTCCCATAGCTAAATTAAACAAGTTTTACACCTAAGTTGATCTTCTCTTTTGAGCAGTGTTTCTCTTCCACAATCGTGGGTCTTCCATTAGACTGCACGACCCCTTCAACTCGTACAACCCTGTCTTAAGGTTGTACACTACACAACACCGTGCACTACACTTTAGTGCACGAAGCGGACTTGTCACCACTATCTCAAGTTTGACAGCTATTATACCTTAAAAGGCTATCTTAGCTCTTTATACTCTATCTCGTTTTAGGGGGTTATTCGAACTCGCCTTCCTTACGAGCCCTCTTAAGTATACTCTTATAAAACGTATCTTTACCCTATATCCTAAGTATAAGTTCCGCTATAGTCTTAAGCGGCTTAAGGGTATATATAGCCTCTCCCGCGGTAGCCTCTCGTACTTCTTTATAACTCGTAAGCTCGCTTCTAGCAAGTATAATAGGAATCTTAATATAGTTTATTATTATCGTGATACTAAGGTAAATAGTCCCCTATAGTTCCCGCTAGTATACTATACCCTTACTAATAGACTTATCTAGCCTCTATATAAATATATCGCGGCTCTTAGTATCTAGCGGCTTATCTACTATATAGTCTAGCTATCTACTTAGAGCATTAGTAGGATTTATTTTTCCTAGGCGGAATATAATAACGAAGTCGAATCCTATAAGGTATTTAGCTTAACAGACCTAGCGTCTTATAAGCTCCTTTATTATTATAAATTAGATAAGGTTAGTATAGTCTATTATCACTATAATTGTCACGGGCCAGGTCCCGTCCTTCCTTATAAGGCTTTGCCTTACAAAAACCACCAAATGTTCTACGAGCGGCCGGNACTGAGCATTCAATTTGAATTGACCTTTTGGTCTAAGGGTAAAAGCCTTCGAACCCACGCAGTCGGCTTGACCCTATAACAATAATTAGGTATTTATTCCCTTCTAGAAAGTAGCATTATTCCTTAAAGCCTATAAAGATCGCTAGTATCTCCTAGTCGCCTACGTAGTAGTTCCTCTTAGTAGTTAGTATCTTCCGCGAGTAGAAAGTAATTAGGTAGTAATATCCGTTACTATAGAGTTACTGTGAGATATCTAGAAGATATCTAGAAAATATCAAGGGCAAAAATGCCTAAGCCATCAGGAAGCATTATAAAGCCAGATTCACCTATAATAGATGAATCTCTATAAGCTTTATGCTATACCATAGCTACTACTATCTAATTAGATAATCAGGCATAAAAAGACGTATATAATAGTTATACCACCTATATCACTACTATAGTTAATTACACTATACAACCTATAAATAGCTATTGTCGAACTTGAGATAGTGGTCACAAGTCCGCTTCGTGCACCAAAGTGTAATGCACGGTGTTGTGTAGTGTACA
>JAMAGZ010000231.1:0-22396 GCA_023626575.1 Penicillium sp. PF1803
TAACCGCCGTCCTGAGCTTCGTACACGCTTCTCACGAAGATATGATTACCAAAGAGCCCTAAACGAAGATCCAAAATTAATTCGGCAGTAGTTTGCGACCGTACAAAGTGCGATTAACGAGAACGGTATATAAGTAGAGGATATCTATAACTTTAATAAGACAGGCTTTATAATAGGCCTTATATCTTCGCAGAAAGTAGTCACACGAGCTGAATACTACGGTCGGAGATCTCTTCTATAACTAGGAAATCGCGAATAGGTTACTACGATCGAAGCAATCTGCGTAGATAGCTATTCACTACCGCTATGCATCGTCTTTAAAGGCAAAGTAGCTATTACAGGATGGTTTAACGAAAACCTACCGAAAGAGTGGCGAATCGAAGTCTCTAATAATAGCTAGACTACCGATAAGATTAGCCTACGCTGGTTATAAAAGCACTTTATCCCACATACGAATTCGCGTGTACGTGGGCGATTTCGACTATTGATTCTTAATAGCTATAGTAGCTATCTTACACCCTAATTCAACCGAATCTGCGCAGAAAACGATATTATACCACTTTATATACCTACGCATTCATCGTATCTACTATAGCTACTAGATATTAGGTGTTTTATAGTAGTTAAGCGCGCGTACGGTCGGTTCGTTAGCGATCTTACGCGTAGGGGATATAACTATATCGATAAGCACGATTTCTTAGTGGATTACTAGCGCGCACGGCTAGAAGCCTTCTAATTAACTAATCCTACTATCAAAAGCAGCTTCGTAGCTAGTAGTCTAGTACTATTAGATACCGAGAGAGTGCTTAATAAGCTTAATATCTCTCTACGAACTCCGTCACCACTAAGCAGCCGGCTAAGTAGTAGATCTAGCGAATTCACACTAAAAACGCCTAGAACCGCCGCTTAGCTATTTAAGCAAGCTTCTATGTTAAAAGACCTACTAAAGCGACGGTTAAACAGCCCACTAAGCCTATCAAAAACCATGCTAGACTAGATAATTAAGGGCTACTACCTAGCTCTACACAGCGGTGCTTTACTAGCAGAGGATAATGCGAATTTGCGTATAGCGAATGAGAAGATGGTTAAAAAGCGTAATCGGTTAACTAGAAGGATACCCTGCGCAGAGGGTTTAACTATTGAAGAGGCTATATAGCTAGCTAAGCAGCTAGACCAGCTAGAGGAAGATAATGGGGTAGATTCGTATACAGAGGTTGAATTGCCTAGTTAGCCGATTCAACCGGCCAGGAGGGCTCCGCCTACCTGCAGTGGATGTGGCCAAATTGGCCATAGGATTAGTTCATGTAAAAATCGTGTTATCTAGTTAAATTAATGGGTGTTGGTTGAGATAATCGATTTTGAAATTTTCTAATGGGGAAAGTGTACGGCATGGCCGGGTGTACGGGACGGCCGGGAATTACGTTATAAAGTTATTATTAGTAAGATCTTCTTCTTCCTTCGGTATAGCTTTCTTTACTTAGCTCCGCTTCGCTTATGATTCGTTAGCGTTTCGCTTCTTATTTATACCTTTAGTAACGTGACCTATAGCTATACGGCTTAAAGTTAGCTATTCTACTACTATATAATTATAATTACTAATAAAGTACTTATCGCTTTTATAACGGAGATAGTAGTATACCTTATAATAGCGTTTAATCTCTTCTAGGCTAACTTATTTAGCCCTCTTATAAGTATTAGTCTAGTAAGCGTTTATAGTAGGTATCTAATCTATCTCGTTAGGGTCTTTTAGGCGTTAATTAGTAGTCTTCTTATAGCTACCGCTATTATTTCCGCTACTAAGGTTTAGTATATTAATATTAGTGCTAATCTCATAGAGGCGGGTAATTAGTTCTAAATAGGTAGCGGGTATACTATAATTTATTAATATAACGCTTATATTATAATTTAACGATCTAAGCAGAATCTATCGTCTAGCTTAGTTAGGCTAATTAATTGTACCTATATCTACGAATTCCCTCTTAAGTCGTAGTAAAAACCGTTAGAACGATAACCTATTAGGCTACTTTATTTAGTGTAACTTTTATATAGCCCGGGCTTAAGCATTCGGGTCGCCGTAGCTCCGCTTAAGATAGTCTAGTAAGTTCTCCGGACCGCTATCGTTTCGATAGTACTTCGTGAATATTCCGGTATTCTTACTAGCTAGTTTCTCTAATCATAAGAACATATATATAAACTAGTCCTATCTCGAACTAATTACTCTCTTATCTACCGCTAGCTTATTTTCTATAATAATCCGCTAAGTTAGCTATTTAGTAACGTTTCCCCTAAACGGAGAAGGGTTAGGGAGGCGGGGCCTAGGTCGTTTTTCGTTAGACGCGACCGGTTTAGTTACGGTTCGGATAGGTTCCGTAGTCGATTCGGTAGGGGTAGGGGCTATAAATCTACTAGCGATCGCTTCTTCTATACGCCTGATCCTTTCGCTCTATATCTACTAGTCTTCCACTATTCGCCGTATTATGTCTTCCACCCAGGGTAGAGGCGACTACTGTTGATCCTAAGGGTCCATAGTGCTCAGGGTTTTTCTAATATATCGACGTGCCTAGTTTGACTCACTAGGACTTTCTAGTAATACTTCTTAATAAATAGAAGGAAGATTGTTATATGTGAAGGGCTAAAGCAGAATTGATTTAATTATACTAGGCCACAAAATGTTTACAACAATCTTAGGGAGGGAAAGAGAACTCCGTTTCCTAGGGGAAAAGGGGGCGAAAAGGCGGTGTCTCTACCCCTCGCTGCTCTTCTGCCTGATCTGTGCCCAATGCACGTAAGGCCATGACGCATAGTTTATCGCCGGGCCCTGGCCCGTTACAAGATACACTATTATAACGAAGCTAGGATATACTATAGAGTATTACCGACGAAAGGCTATTAAATCGCTTCTGAGTTCTACTTAAAAGGGTTAAGATTAAAATAGGATAGCTACACCCCTACTTAGCTAATAACTAACCTAACGAAGAGATTAACTTTAAGAGAAATATCCCTCTCTTTAAAGAGAAGAGCTCTAGGTAGAATAAAAAAGGGTAAGGGCGTCTAACTTAATCTACTAACGAATCTCCTATACTTTACTAATAGGGGAGCGCTAAATCCCCGCTAAAACGAATATTAAGATAAGTCTATTAGAGTGCTATTTAGACGATTAAGGGGTACTCTATTTTAGATAATAGGTCTAGATTCCTAATAACGAGGTTCTACGTATAGGGATTATATAGAAGATCTATAATTTATACGCTACGGTATATCCTAGGCGAGACGCTACTTATTTAATACTACTATCTTAATAGTTCTTCTAACTAAGAGCGGCGAAAGATATATAACGTTTTCTCTAGAACTATATAGTTTATAGGCGAAGCTCTATATAGTGAGACACGAAGTATAGGTTATTAAAACTACTATTAATCCCTTAGCGAATCTAGGCTAAAATATTAGTAGACTTTATCACTAAGTTATTACCCTCTAGACTTATAGGAGTAATAAACTATATAGTAATATTAGACTAGTTAACGAAGGGCGTAATTCTAATCCGAATAAAGAACATAACGGTAAAAGATATAGTAGAGGTGTTCCTTATATACTTCTATATATATTATAGGGTACTACTAGCGATTATAAGCGACCGCGGCCCCTAATTCGTGAGCTCTTTTTAGGAAATAATATACGAAAGGCTATCGATTTAACGCTAATTATCTACTACCTTTTACCCCTAGACTAATAGCGAAATAGAGCGTGCTAATTAGGAGATAGAATGAATCCTATATATATTCACGACGTGTATATAGGATAACTAGAAGGATCTACTACTAATAGTTACCGTGGTAATTAATAATTATAATACTACTTTAACGAAGTAGGGTAACTAGAAGATACCCTAATACTATCACGAAAGGTAGGCGAAACATTTATGAATCGCCCAAAAGAAGCTACTAATTAGGCCTAGGCCGCTATAGCTTCTATATAGGCCCTTTAAGAAGAATAAGCGAACTAACGCTAATAGGCTACGCCTATATATAAGAAGGATAACTAGGTTTAGCTAAACCTTCGGAACGTACGCACTTAACGACCGTTAAAGAAGTTAGATTAGCTATATACTTAATACTAAGTAGTAGACGTTCTATCACCATTTATAGTCTAACTAGATATACCTACTAGTATACACCTAGTGTTCTATATTAAGTTAGTTCGTCTAGAAAGCGATAGATCTATTCTTATCTTAGCTAGTAGATAATCTATAGCTACCGCTATTACTAGTTGATAGAGAGGAGGAATATAAGGTTAAGTAGATCCTAGCCGTCCGATAGAGGAAGATTAGGCGAGGATATCATGACGAAGCGCTGGTGAAGTGGAGGGGATAGGCAGAGCAGACGTGGAAACACTAGATTTAGTGCGGGATTATAGCGCCTTAGATACCTTTAAGAAGCAGCACGGCACTATTTCGGACGTGATTCGCCAGCAAATCGGCACCAAAGCCTATATCGTCGTGCCCCTAACGGGACTAAGGCTAGGAGGGGGGTATTATCACGGGCCAGTGCCCGATGTAGGTCACGTGTATCACGAGACCTTAGCATGTTAACGTGGGGAACGTGCGGGATGAACTTCCTCCCCTTAAGCTTTTTGTAAACAGCATGTTAGCCTAGTTAGATTGAACCAAGTCTTGCTTCAGCCCTTCACATGGGCCACTCGCTTGTGTGGGCCACTCGCTTATGAATTACGTTAGCTAGATTTCCCTAATAGTATTAATAAGCGTAAGCTCCTTATTAGTAAGGACTATATAAGGCGAAGGAGGCTCGCGATTAAAAGGGGATTAAAAGCTCTAGTTAGGATTAGGGTTAGTACGAGAGCTACGCTCACGTTTACGCTTAAGCTTAATACTATAGAAGATCTCCGTTAGGAAAGAGAGAACCTTCTCGGACGAAGGCTACTTTTTATTACGTAGGAAAGCAAAGCTAATATAGATATTATCACTAATTAGAGTGAACCTGATAATGTTAAGCATTATTATATAGTAACGGTTAGTTTTATACGTATAATCTATCTAGAGAACCTATAGCTATATCCCAAGTAGCTTAATAGTAGCTTAGTGTATAATAAAGAGGATCTCGATATAATTATCCTAGTTAATATTATACTTAAAGAGCTATTTTCTATCACTTAGAAGCTCTTAGAGGAGTGCCCACATAGGGGTTCGACTAGTAAGGAATTTAACGCTAAGCTTATAGCGGCGATTATGAATATCCTAGGGAACGATAGCTATATCGCTATTAGTCTAGTGAAGATCGTCGATAATATAGCGAGTACAAAGGCCCTACTCTAGCTAACGGTTAAGATATACCTGCTTAGCTTTAATCTCTGCTCTCCGATATACAGTATATATTAACGCGCACGATAGCGAATAGTTATGATGGCCCTGGCCATCTACGCAAGGGAAGCAAGGAACAATCTCTCGATTCCACTATAGAGAATCTCTCGATAAAGGAACACAAAGGCCTAAAATAGGCCGGCAAATACTAGCCCTAGAAACCTCCTACGGGAAAAACCCGACCAGGGATTTTCCCTAGAGGGAGATCTCCAGATCTCCATCATACCCCCTATAGGGCCAGCACAAGATAATAAGGAAAATAGGTAATCTAGCAGCTCGCTTAATCATGTTTATCTTTCTGGATTAGCTAATAGGGGCACCTAAATCGTAGGGGATCTTATATGCAGTAAATTCGTTCTGTTTTCTTCGAATACTAGATAAGGTTTCGCCTTCGTTAGGATGTCGGCGGGATTAGCCTTACTAGGTATATTCACTAGGGTGATTAAATTCTTTTATATATAATCACGAATTAAATAGTAGCGGGTGCTAATCTAATTTATCTTCGGTATAACCTTCGAATTTATAACTATCGTAATAGTATTATTAGAATCACTATAAAGTAGTAATAGAGCATTCTTTTTAAAATATTCGTCTTAGTTTAATAGGTCTATTAGGCTGAGGTCTATATATAGCTTAGCTAGGTAGAGACCTTCTTTTAGTGCTAGTGTTATTATATATATAGTATTTAGCTATTATAGATAATGCTATAACTATCTCCTATCTATTCGAAGACTAGGATATTAGAGCGCCTATATAGAACTAAATATATACTTCAGTGGATTTACTATCCTCTATATCATAATAAGAGGAGTTAATATAGCCTTCTAGGCCTCTTATAGGATCCCTTCTGAATAAGATTCCTAAGTTAATTATACTAGCGAGGTATTATAAGAGGTCTCTATATATTAATATATCTATTTCTATTAGGTAGGTATATCGTCTTTATAGTTTCGAGATAGCTAAAGTAATATTAGGTTATATTTTAATTAATAGCTAACTAACCTTACCTATCTTTTATGTATATTTTAATTTATCTATATAGTCGGTCGATTTTAGTTTCTTAGTAGGGGTTTTCTATAATAGGTTTATTAGAATTAATATAGATTAGGATATAGATAGAAAAGTTAGTATTTATATAGATAGAAGGTTCTAATTCTAATAATTTAAGACCTAAACCGTCGAGATCCTTTATATATATATTATACTATAAATAGCCTATCTAGTATAATCTATAAAGGGCTTAGTTTAATAGATAAATATATTTAATACTATTAGGACTAAAGTATTCGTGTCTAGTAGGTTATTTTATAGAGATTACTCTATTATCTAGTACTATATAAAGGTAGGCGGCTATAATATCCTACTACTATACCTTATAGCCGCTGACTACCGCTATTAATAAGAATAGCTTCGCTATAGTATCCGATATAACCAAGGTATATCGTTCGTTAGGCTAGAAATTAACTCCTAGTGTTTAGCGGTTACTATAAATAACCTATCTAGCGCGGAATTTAAGTATATATCTATCGCTATCTTACTTTAAATCGTAGACCTATCTTCTTAGTAGAATTAATATACTACTTAGTAGTCGTAGAACTAAGGTTATAGTATTAGCTATAGTAATCTTAGTTAAATCTTTTCTACTTATAGCTAATATTCTATATAGGGCGTTCTTATTACTTAGAGGTAAGTGTATAGGATTTCTACTATTCTAGGTCTAATTCTCTCGGTCGCTATATAAACTAATCCTAGTCTAATTATCTCGTTATCGTCTTTAATACTACTAGTATAGTATAAACTATCGCCTTCTTTTAATACTATAGCACCTTTAATAGTATATCTCACTATTCTATAGTCCTACTTACGTAGTTATAGTGTCCTTTATGATCTCTAGGTTAGTACAAGGGAGGAAGATTTTCTAGTTCTTCGATTTAGTGATTCGGTATAACTAGGGTTTCTTAGGAATTATCGTTATTAGGTCTACGGATAATATTTCTCTTTTAAAGATAGATCGACTTAATAGGGGTAATAGTTCTATATTTAATAGTATATTCGTTTTAATAATTAAATTAGTGATAGTTAGGGTAGGTATATACTAATATTATTTATGAATATAGATCTTCTATAGGTAGGTTTTCTACGCTTAGTAATAGTGTGTTAGGATTATATAAAATATTCGAATTATATATATAAATCACTAAATAATTATTTTATTAGTATCTTTAGTTATAAACCTCGTATAGTATATGTAGGCTTTACGAGTCTTGTTCAAAGTTATCGAAATTAATTAAAGCTAAGTTAAATCGTTAAATTAGGCCTCATAACCTAATAGGCCTTGCTATCTACGCAAGGGAAGTAAGGAATAATCTCTCTCTAGATTTAACTATAGAGAATCTCTCGATAAAGAACATAAAGGCCTAAAATAGGCTGGTAAACACTAACCCTAGAAACCTCCTGCGGGAAAAACCCGACCGGGGATTTTCCTCTAGAGGGAGATCTCCGGATCTCTATCACTAGCCTATCTTTTACGGTACTAAGAGTAGTACTACGGTTATTAGAGGTCTAGTAGGTCCTAGGCGTAAGGGTTTAAGCCTAGTCAGTTAGAACCCTAAGCGTTTAGATCTAGTTACTTATAATAATAGGCCTAGGATACCTACTTATCGCTTAGTGTATATAGGAAGTGTTCTATCTTAGTGGATTTCGGTTAATTTAAATTATTCGATAGAGTGTTAGAGGGTGTTTTAGCTAATTACTTCCGTTCGTGAGAATTTCTCTAAGTCCCTTATACTCTCCTGGTTTTACTTCGGCCCACTAACGCCTATACGTGAGTAGAAGGACACCCTACCTAGGGGATCGCTCGCGATTAGGTCGCTTAGCCCCCTTTTTATCCTACTAGGAAGAGTTCGCGCTATAGTGAGCTTTTTAGGGTTACTGTATTATTACTCGAAGCCCTTCTCTCTTAGTTCCTTATAAAAGGGTTCTTTAGCTCCCTACCACGCGATTCTGCCCGTGGATTATCGAATCTCGGGATCTTATTAGGGAGAGCCTCTCGTTCCCTTCCGAAGGCGGTCTCCCCCGAACGGCTCGGCTACAGAGGGTCGTTCGTTTTAGGGGTTTACTACTATATAGTATTATACTAGAATATATAGAAGCTTTAGTTGCTTAGTTAAATTACTTCTAGGAAGTTATATATAGGAGTAAGAGGATTATAGGAGTATGAGATATTAGCCTATTCTCCCTCTAATTAGTATATAATTTATTTCTAGCCCTATATAGCTAGTTAGAAGGATTTAGTAGGTAGCGTCTATCGCTTAATAGTATCCTAATCACGTAGAATCTAGCGATTTTTCGATTCATCGGATAGAGCGAATATAGCACGAAGCTTTATAATAGTATCTGTGGCTGAAGTAGATTTTCCGTAGTACATGGAAGAGTTGCCGATCATCGGTGATATGCGTGACGTATTCTTGATGCAGCTTTTATCGCGTGTTAGTAGGCTATTAATAATTTATCTTCCTTCTAGTGTGAGAGAGGAATAAATACCTTATTTAAGCTATTCGATTAAGTATATATAGCGAAGGTAATTAGATCTTGATAATTTATATTCGCTAAGTAAGATCTTATAGATTAATAGCTAATTAGATATAAGATTGATGGAGATCCGGAGATCTCCCTCTAGAGGAAAATCCAAGGTCGGGTTTTTCCCGCAGGAGGTTTCTAGGATTAGTGTTTACCGGCCTATTTTAGGCCTTTATGTTCTTTATCGAGAGATTCTCCATAGTCGAATCCAGAGAGATTATTCCTTACTTCCCTTACGTAGATAGCTAGGGCTATTAGGTTATAAGGCCTGATTTAACGATTTAACTTAACTTTGATTAATTTTAATGACTTTAAATAAGACTCGTAAAGCCTACTCGAGCACACACTATAATAAGTCTACGATACGACTCCTCCTTTACTAAATCACCCGTAGCGACGGTTAATTATAGTAACTTTATTATAGATATATCCACCGCTATAGGGGGTGCTATCACCTAGATCACCGACGTCCTAGAAACCTACACTCTTTATACTATTAGTAATAAACTTATAAATGTAAACGATTTCGATACCTAGTTAGATGATATAATACGAATCCTCTAGTAGAAGAACCTATATAGATTAATTAACTTATAACTTAAACGCCTACCTATCGATTTACTATATATAAAGCGCTAGTTTATAGTATTAAAGGATATCTAATCGTGGATATATTAATCAGTGTTGAAGGATACTAATAGATTAATGCTCTCACGCTATACTCTATATTAATTTACCAATAAGTATCTAGGTATATTATGAGAAACACTTAATAAAACTAGCTATAATATAGTAATTAAAGATTACGTTATATAATAGGAAACGAGACGCTCCTAATTCGCTTTAGGTATAGAATTCCTAAAGGCCTTCCGTGATTAATATATAAAGACTACCTAGAAGATAGTAACTCCTCTATTTTTGATTACTAGTGTGCTTCTTTATAAGATTCGTGAGGATATTCCTACGATAATTATAGTAAGATATAGGAATAACGATAAGATCTATATAAACGTAGAAGACTTTAAAGATATAGATTTATATAACCTTTTTAATAAACTTATAAATAAACTTAAATCTATAGGGCTCTATTCGATAGCTACTATATCTATTAATAGAGTACCTAATAAACTAAATACTAGTAACCTAAGCTAATTTAATAATAGTGAATATTAGCCCTTAAAGAATATACCCCTAAGAGGAAAGGGTTTAGTTATTAAGAAATAGATTAAATAGTAGAGGAATAACGAGCCCTAAACTACTCTTAATAGGTACTATACCTTCTATAGTTATAACTATAAGGTTGATAAATATATACACTTATATATTGATGGAGATCCGGAGGTCTCCCTCTGGAGGAAAATCCCCGATCGGGTTTTTCCCGCAGGAGGTTTCCATGGCCAGTGTTTGCCGGCCTATTTAGGCCTTTGTGTTCCTTTGTCGATTCTCCATAGTCGAATCAAGAGATTGTTCCTGCTTTCCCGCTTCCCTTGCGTAGATGGCCAGAGCCATCATATATTAACTATCGTGCCTCGGGTTAGAAATTAGTAAGAGGATTATAGGTTACCTATCCCTAGAAATATCGAGATAACTAGGATAGCCCGAAGCTAGATAATTAGTTTCTAATTTACGATAACTAGATTCGAAAAGATAGTATATTAAAGTTATATCTAAATATAGATATTACGAAAATAGATCTAGCACTATTATTATTACTATTATTACTTACTCTACTAACTATAAAACCTTCTACTATATAGTATTAATATAACTATCGATATAACTATTAATGATAACACTATAGTTACTATTAATTTCTACTACCCTCCTAAAGCTAACCGAAAATCTATTAGTCACTACGATTTATAATAACGTAATTCACGGCCGAGTCGGCCACACGGGCGGGTCGGCCACCCTACCCAAAATCGCGTCTTCCTACCACCCTACCTAATTCAACAGCCTACTATGCCACCAATTCGCACTGAATCTTCGCAGAAATCGGCCAATCAGGAGGGTAGGATCCTATTAGCCCTGGACGATATCAAAAATGGCCGCATTAAATCTATTCGCGCAGCCGCAAAGCTATATGACCTACCTCGTTCTACTATAGGCGATCGCGCTCATGGTATGATTGCACGCGTCGATACACGCCCAAACGGCCATAAATTAACCCAATACGAAGAGGATTCGCTTACTGAATAGATCCTCTCTATGGATTCGCGTGGGGCAGCGCCTAGGCCCTCTACTGTTCGAGAGATGGCTAATATCCTTCTTGTAGCGCGTGGAACTACCCCCCTATTGACTGTTGGCGTTAATTGGGCATCAACCTTTGTGAAACGGCGCGATGAGCTTCGAACACGCTTTTCTAGGCGATATGATTATCAGCGCGCTCTGAACGAGGATCTAAAGGCTATAAAAGAGTGGTTTTTGACGGTGCAACGCGTGATTGATGAGAACGGTATCTAACTAGAGGATATCTATAACTTCGATGAGACTGGCTTTGCGATGGGCCTTATATCCTCGCAAAAGGTGGTTACGCGCGCTGAATACTACGGTCGGCGAGCGCTTCTATAGCTAGGAAATCGCGAATGGGTTACTACGATCGAAACGATATGCGCTGACGGCTATTCGCTGCCGCTATGCATTATATTTAAGGGCTAGGTTTTTATCGCTGGTTAGTTTAAATTAAATCTCCCTAGCGATTACCGAATCGAAGTGTTGAATAATGGCTAGACTACTGATGAAATCGGCCTTCGCTGGCTCCAAAAGATCTTCATTCTATACACTAATTCGCGTGTACGAGGACGAGGGCGGTTTAGGCTATTAATCCTTGACGGGTATAGTAGCTATCTTATACCTTAATTCGATCGAATCTATACCGAAAATGATATTATACCACTTTATATACCTTCGCATTCGTCTTATATACTTTAACCGCTCGATATTAGGTGCTTTGTAGTGCTTAAGCGTGCGTACGGTCGCTTCGTGAGCGATTTAGCCCGAATAGGCTATAATCATATCGACAAGCTTGATTTTCTTGCAGACTATCCACGCGTAAGGATAGAAGCTTTTCAGCCGACTATCGTTCAAAGCAGCTTCGTAGCTACTAGTATCGTGCTAGTTGATGCTAATAGGGTGCTTTCTAAGCTGAATATTTCCCTCCGAACGCCTACACCACTATTAAGTCGACTAAGCAGCAGATCTAGCTAATTCACACCAAAAACGCCTAAAATAGCCATTCAGCTAGAAAAGCAAGCTTCTATGCTTAAAGAGCTTCTAAAACAGCGATCGCATAGCCCGCCTACACCGTCAAAACTTATGCTTGATCAAATTATTAAAGGGTGTGCGACGATAATGCATAACGCTGCGCTACTCGCGAAGGAAAACGCCGATCTACGCGCAGCGAATGAAAAGAAACGTCAAAAGCGCACTCGATCGACTAGGCAGATTGCACGCGAAGGGGGTCTATCGATTGAAGAGGGCCTACAGCTAGCTCAGCAGCCAATTCAGCCAGTAGAAGCTAATGAGGTAGTATCGCATGGGGAGGTCGATCTGCCTAATCAGCCCATTCAACCGGCCAGGAGGGCTCCGCCTACCTGCAGTGGATGTGGCCAAATTGGCCATAGGATTACTTCATGTAAAAATCGTATTATTTAGTTGAATTAATAGATGTTGATTGAGATAATCGATTTTGAAGTTTTGTAATGGGGGTGGGTGGCCGACCCGCCCGTGTGGCCGACTCGGCCGTGAATTACGTTAATAATCTCTACCCTTAGTACCTAGATATAATAGATTTTACTATAATAATAATTAATAATAATAATTAGTTTAATAGTAATAACTGTCAACATATATGCATGGCCCGTTGGGTGTGCATATTATGGTTGGTTAGAACAACACGCTCCGGACCCACTTCCCCGCAGGAAACCAACTCGGCCACGAGTGCACTCCTAATGCACTGATTGGCTAAGTCAACGATGATAGATCTCAACTATCACATCGTAGGAAAAAGCAACGAGTTTCCTAACACTCTCGTATGCCCCCAAGTTTATTCATGTTTCTGTTAATCATTTTTCTGTGACATTCTACCATGTACCCAAAGTTATAAATACTGCCTGTTTCCCATAGCTAAATTGAACAAGTTTAACACCCAAGTTTAACAACGTTATAAGTTTAACATTCCTTTTGATCTTCTCTCTTGATCAGTGTTTCTCTTCCACAATCGTGGGTCTTCCATCAGACTGCACGACCCCTACAACCCTGTCTTAAGGTTGTACATTACACCATTGTGTGCACTATACTTCAGTGTACACTACACTACACCGTGCACTACACTTCGGTGCACGAAGCGGACTTGTGACCACTATCATAAGTTCGACAATAACTAGTGACTAGACCCGAATAATAATTATAACTTCTAGAAGGAAAGGATTCCCTAAATAGCTATATATATAGGTAGCGTTAATCGATATATACTAATTCTACTCTTAATA
Organism: Penicillium sp. PF1803; assembly: GCA_023626575.1. Lineage (NCBI taxonomy): Eukaryota > Fungi > Ascomycota > Eurotiomycetes > Eurotiales > Aspergillaceae > Penicillium > Penicillium sp. PF1803. The sequence continues at coordinate 13,444 of JAMAGZ010000231.1, forward strand.
GCTACGGTAGCCCGCTCCCGGGGTGAATAGATCGTCGATTTAAGTGCTTTACGTATAATTTATATTAACGGCAACGCTATTATATATTTCGAGCCCTATAAGGATAATACTTACTAGTGCTAAACGTTAGAGGGCTAAATATTAGTTATAAAGGGTAAAGCGATTACTAGAATTAACCTAGTGTTTCATAACTATATAGTAAATCTAGATATTAAATATAAATACGTTCTAGAAGGCCTATTTAATCTACTATTAACTATAAGAGCCTACCACGAACACGGTACAGGCTAGAAAGATTAGAAAAACGTTTTTATTAATCTATATAATAAATTAATTATTATAGTATACTTATACCGAAAGAGAGGTATGCTATTCTTATACATAAAATTAATTCGACTATTATAATCCACTAAGGTATTTACTCTACTAAATATTTCCTATATATACTTAATAGTAATATCACACTAGAACTAGCATATTTTAGATTACTTTATAGTATTAAAGCGTACGTACGCTTACTTCGTAAGCGATTTTGCCAAAACTAGCTATAATTATATTAATAAGCTTAACTTCTTAGCTAGCTATGTACGCGCGAGGATAGAAGCTTTTTAATTAAATATTACTTAAAATAGCTTCGTAGCTACTAGTATTATACTAGTTAATACCGAAAGGGTACTTTTAAAGTTTATAATTTATCTACGAACGCCTTTACTATAGAGTAGTTAACTAGGTAGTAGATCTTGCTAATTTATACTAAAAACGCCTAGAATAGCGAAAGTAGCTAGAGAAGTAAGCTTCTATACTTAAAGATCTTCTAAAGTAATAATTAAATAGCCCTCCTTCGCTATTAAAAACTATACTAGATCGGATTATTAAGGGCTACTATATAGCACTATATAATACTACGCTAGTCGCGAAGGAGAATACGGATATACGCGTAGTAAATAAAAAGAATCGTTAAAACTCGATCGACTAGGTAGATTATATAATAAGACGGCATATTAATCGAAGAGGGCCTATAGCTAGCTTAGTAGCTAATACAGCTAGTAGAAGCTATCGGACTTAAGATAGTAGTTATAAGTCCGCTTTATGTACCGAAGTGTAGTGCACGGTGTGGTGTAGTGTAGTATATAACCTTATGATATTATTGTTAAACTTATTTAATTTAGCTATAGGAAATAGGTAGTATTTATAACTTTAGGTACATAGTAGAATATCATAAGAAATAATTAATAGAAACATAAATAAATAGGGGGCATACGAGAGTGTTAGGAAACTCGTTGCTTTTTCTATCTGATATAATAGTTAAGATCACGTTCTTATTAGATACTAATCCGATTAGTTAGATATATACATTAATTATATATACGGTAAACTTAGTGTAGTGGCTTAGTGCGGGGTAAATATATCCGAATATTTAATATATATATTAATATACCCCCTTAGCTCTCGATGCAAGGGTAGAATAAGATCGAAGTAAGAGCTAAATAAGATAAGATAAGATAAAATAGTTAACTATAGGCTAGGTGTATCTCTATGCCTAACTATTAGATAAAGATAGTATATTTCTTAGTAGGTAAGCGTTTCGTGAGCCTATCGGCTAATATTTTAGCTGATTCAACTGTCGGAAAACAAGGTGGGTCCACTATCCATGTAGTCCAAAAATGCACTATAGGCATCCTTAACTTTCAAAGATAGGGATGTAAGGTACGTCAGGACTCCGATATTTCTCGTATTGCGTATCAATATTAAGGTATGCTACGCTGACATCAACCTATTTAATTTATAGCCGTTTCGCCTAAACTTCCTAGCGAACCTAAAGCTAGTGAATATTAACGTAGCGAAGCTTAATTTAAAATAAGGATTTCTCGCTTGTGAGAAAATCGACTATTTATTAATTATAGTATTAAATCATATTAGTTTTAGTGTTAAATTAAATAAATAAGAATAGGCGTTTAATCTAGTAGAGCTACTTAGCTATATAGTTAATAGTGCAGGATTCACGCAGATAAATGGAAATAAAAGCAGCTCTTGGTCCCAAACAAAGCCTTTGGAGGGTTCAGCGAGTAGTTCGGCTTCGGTTATTAATATAGTGATAGTCTTCTACTTACATGATTTTTATTTAATTAGGCTACTAAATAAATAGAAGATAAATCCTTTAGAGCTTTTATGATTAGTATTATTAGTAAAACTTATATCTAAGGTAGTAGTGAAGCTTAAAGTTCTTATTTCGCTATTAAAGTAGAGGGAAAGGTATCTTGTTATATAACGATATAGGATTAGGTGGTTAATAGCTTTTAAATGCTATTCGTTATAGCGAGTAAGTAATATAGCTAGTAGCTAGTTAGCGAATATAATATCTAGTTAAGTCTAAATAGCTAGGAAAAGGGTAGATCTACACTTCTATTAATATAGCTTAATTATTTATAGATTAATTAGTTCTGTTAGGATTAGATTAAGCTTTTATATAGTTAGTAGTAGTATTTTAATTAGTTTATGATAATTAAGTAGGTTAAATCTAGTAGTAATCTTTTCGATATACGCTACTTAGTTAAGCTATGTTTTTCGTCTTAATCGATCGCGTATAATTCGAATAATAATAAATTAGGTTAATTCACTATAATCCTTTATTCTAAATCGTTATAAGAGTAGCTATTTAATTTACTAAACGTGTAAGCTCTCACTTTTATAGTAGGTAGTAAGGAAGTTATCGACGAATACAATAATAACTATATAATTATTAGTGTAGAGGGTAGGGTTATTAGGGTATAGTTTAAACCCTAGTAAGAGAAGTATCTCTTTAATATCGTCTTCCTATCTCTTACTAGCGATTCGTAAGCTATATACTACTTTATATAGGCGTAGAACTATTGATCTCCTATAGCTTAACCCTAGTAGGTATTTGTAGTAGACTTCTTCCTTTAGCGTACTATTTAGGAAATATATTAACTATATCTATTTAGAAGGTTTTAAGGTTAAATCGTGTGATGATTATAATAAGTGTGTGAAAAGTTCTAGTAGTAAGGGTATTAGTACGAGCGTCTTAGTTATTAGGGACCTATATATCACTATATACGTATAGATACACTGTCGAATTTATGATAGTGGTCATAAGTTCGCTTCGTGCACCGTAGTGTAGTGCACGGTGTGATGTAGTGTGCACTGAAGTATAGTGCGCACAGTAGTGTAGTGTACAACCTTACGATAGGGTTGTGGGGGTCATGCAGTCTAATGGAAGACCCACGATTATAGAAGAGAAACACTGATCAGGAGAGTAGATCAAAAGGAATGTTAAACTTATTCAATTTAGCTATGGGAAACAGGTAGTATTTATAACTTTAGAATGTCACAGAAAAGGATTAACAGAAACATGAATAAACTTGGGGGCATACGAGAGTGTTAGGAAACTCGTTGCTTTTTCCATCCGATGAATAGTTAAGATCCATCATCGTTGATTCAGCTAATAAGCGTATTACTAATATGCTTATGATTAAGGTGCTTTCTCTGCGGGGAAGTAGGTCCGGAGTGATTTATTTCGACTAATTATAATGTTTATGTATATTCGATAGGCTATGCATACTTATATATTGACACACCCCCTTAGCTCTCGAAGTGAGATTAAAGTGAGAGCTGAATGAAACTGAGAAAGAAGGGATAAAAAGGTGGTCCTTCTAAAGAGTAGGCAGGATTTCTATGCCTAGTTATTAAATAAAGATAGTATGTTTCTTAGTAGGTAAGCGCTTCGTTAGGCCGTTAGTATCTTAGCTAATTTTACCTATTTAATTTATAGCCGTTTCGCTTACACTTCCTACTAAATCTAAAGTTAATAGATATTAATATAGCGAAGCTTAGTCTAGAATAAGGATTCCTCGCGTGTAAATCGGCTATTTACTTATTATCATATTAAATTATGTCTATCTTAGTGTCGAATTAAATAAATATAAATAGGCGTCTAATCTAGTAGAGTTATTTAGCTACGTATAAGATTACTAATAGCTCGGCTTTAGTGGTTAATATAGTGATAGTCTTCTATTTACGTGATTTCTATTTAATTAGGCCACCGAATAGATAGAAGATGAATCCTTTAGAGCTCTTACGATTAGCATTATCGGCGAAGCTTATGTCTAAGGTAGCAGTGAAAATTAAGGCTATTATTTCGCTATTAAAATAGAGAGAAAGATATCTTATTATATAGAGGTATAAGATTAGATAGTTAATAGCTTTTAGATATTATTCGTTATAGCGAGTGAGCGATATAGCTGATAGCTAATTAGCGAATATAGTGTCTAGATAGGTCTAAACAGTAAGGAAAAGGGTAGATCTATATTTCTATTAGTATAGCTTAATTATTTATAGATTAATTAGTTCTATTATAATTAGATTAAGCTTTTATATAGTTAGTAGTGGTATTTTGATTGGTTTATGATTATTAAGTAGGTTAAATCTAGCAGTAACTTTTTCGATATACGCTGCTTAGTTAAGCTATGTTTTTCGTCTTTATTAATCGCGTATAATTCGAATACTAATGAATTAGGTTAATTCGCTATAATCCTTTATTTTTAATTTATTAAGCGTGTAAGCTCTCGCTTTTATAGTAGGTAGTAAGGAAGTTATTAACGAATGCTATAATAACCATACGATTATTAGTGTAGAGGGTAGGATTATTAAGGTATAGCTTAAACTCTAATAAGAGAAGTATCTCTTTAATATCGTCTTCCTATCTCTTACTAGTAATTTATAGGCTATATACTACTTTATATAGGCGTAGAACTATTGATCTCCTATAGCTTAACCCCGGTAGGTATCGGTAGTAGACTTCTTCCTTTAGCGTGCTATTTAGGAATATATTAACTACATCTATTTAGAAGGTTTTAAGGTTAAATCGTATGATAATTATAATAACTATACGAAAAGTTCTAGTAGTAAGGGTGCTAGTGCGAGCGTCTTAGTTATTAGGGACCTATATATCACCAGGTACGCATAGACGTGCTTTAAATCGGGTAAGGTGGCCTAATTCGTCTGCCTTATAGGTATATACCTATCACATTAGAATGATGTAAGGGATAGATCCAATATCAAATGATGGTTATGAAAAGAAGATCATTCGACGGTGAACCTAAAGGTTAGGTAGAAAAGATAGCTTCCATAATAGTAATTAAATATTTAATGAAGGATAAGTAGCGATTCGACATTAAAAGAAAGCTTATTATATTATTCACTTATTAACTAAATCTTAAGGATTATTTAAGGCTATACGATATAGAGCCTTTTATCCTTAAGATAGATTAATATATATAATATAATTAATATTACTAGGCAGTAGTATTTCTAAATATCTTTTTATTTTAGTAGCTATTTAGAAAAGGAAAAGACGATTAAATAAAGCCTTTATAAAGAATAGAGAAGGTTTATATAATATTATTAATTAGGCTTTCGGATATACTACTAAAAAGGTAGGGAAATAATAGAGCTTCGGAAACAACAACTTCAGCGCCAAACTGAATTTTTGAAATATCTCAGGAACCACGCCAGTTGGCAACTTCTAAACAACGGCATTTTCAATTTAACTCCCTGCGCTACATTTTGATACCAGTTTCGAATCCTCACGACCAGTATTGCGATATTGCGCGCGTTAAAGGGCGTTAGGCCGGTCCCGCTAGGGGCCTCCGGAGGCCTATTGAAAAATCTGCTATCGAACAGAGAGCGCGTATTAAACGTTAACCACGGCGCATATGATCTTCTTAAGGAATTAGGAAGGGGTTAGAATGCTGTAAGACTAGCTCCTAAGGTCGTTAACTTCCTCCGGTAGGTGGAAGACCTAATGAAGGACCTCCTATCGACGCCCCTAACCGATTAGTAGTAAGAGCTCGAATCCCTACGCCGCGACCTTAAGTAAGAGATTACTACTACGATTAAAGTAGTAGTAGAACCACTAGTAAGGCAGACGGTTCGATCGTTCGCTAATATAGTTCGTATAATACCTACGCTGGCGCATTATCTCTCCTTAAGTAGCTTATCAAGCTCGCTAACGCGCCCGGCGGAGGTAGTACGTGACCGCGAAGTAGTGGTCTATCTTAGAGATCGCTCGTAGGTTAGCGTGTTCCGTTATTTAACGAGCGTAGAGCTTACTAAGCGCGCGAATTAGGCCTAGGCGAAAGTAGCTTGAATAATAGATACCGCGCCCCTAGCGTCCGTTATAGTGCTCGTATCACGGTAATTAAAGTCTAGTGATCTCCGTTTCACGATACGTAATACGAGGGAAGCCGAGGTGATAAGGATCTATCGAGAGAAATAGGCGAAGGGCCTTTATAAGACCGCGTACGTCTATATACCGATATAGGGTATAATCGTATATAACGTGAATATAAGGTCGCTTAGTATTAATAAGGCCTTAGACACGCTATAATAAAAGAAGATTATTAAGGATCTTCTAGCTACGAATAACTATAACTAGGGGGAAGCGGATATCGCGAAAGTTAGCTAGCTACGTATACTGGGTAGGAAGTCGGGATTACTTATCCTTAAATTCACTTCGCTAGTGCTAGCTAACGTAGCGATCGATAAGGAGGTTCTTTAGGATTACGATAGTCTAATGGCCGTTCTATATAATAGGGCGGCTCGTGTGCGGTAGTGCTTTAACTATTAATAATATAGTTATATAAGATCTACCTATACTAACATAGTTAAGTATATATACTATATAGAGGGTTATTAATCTTAGGATTACCCTACGAAGGATATATAAGGGAATAAGTGTGCTAATTATGAGGGCATACACGCTACGTAGAGTATAGAGTATAAAGCTCCTTAGCGCGAGGTAGAACGTATAGGGGAACTATTAAAATACCGTGGAAGATATTATTATATCCTAGCCCTATATAGTCTTAACTAACTACCGGCCACCTTATATTCCTTATCTACTAGCTCATAAGGGACACTAAGGGATTCATTATTATTAAGCACTAAGCTTACTAGTAACGTTAAGAGTAGCAGTCTCGCGCTAGCTATATACCCTAATAACGGGGGTAGGGGTACCAGCCCTATAATAATAGTAAGCTAAATAGGAATAGGCCTATAAGCTAGTAGGAAGAGAGGGAGACTATAGAAGGCGAAGGGGAATATACCCTAGCCGATAGGGATAAGCGAAGATAGTGCCTTACTAATAAAGGGCCGCTCCTAGGAGTAGCCGATCGTTATTAACTAACCGATAAGCGAAAATCAACTAATAATCTAATTCTCGATAGCACTAAGCACCTTTCGATTTTATATAGGATATAGTTTTACCGTACTACCCCTCAATAAGATCGACTTTTAACTAGAAGGACCTAGCTCGTAGGCTACTACTAGTAGTACCTAGTCGAAGGTAGAAAAGGCTAGGGCACGTACTACTAAGGCACGCGAGGCTAGGGCGAGGAAGGCTACTATAAGAAAGGCTAGTAGTAATACCGAGAGCACGAGGAAGTCAGCGCGTATAAGAGAGTTAGCTAAGGAGGTAAACTAGGAATAGCTCGAGTTAGAACTTAGCTTAGAGCTTAATAAGGTTAACATACGAGATCTAGAACGTTAGCTAGAAGCTTAAAGAACGCTTACTAATCTACCGGGCCTCAACGAGAGCGACGAGGAATTTTAATTATCGCTAGAGAGACTATAGAAGAGGAAGTAGCCTTATAGTGAGGATCTCTCCCTTAGTATTCGCTTAGCTAGGAGACGTAGAATATATAATAGGAAATCTTCTTAATTAAACCGCTAATAAATTAGTATACCTATTAATAATATATACTAAGGGAACTAATAAGCCGTGAGCTTAAGATATATTAATATAATATATATAGATCGAAGGATATAATTATAGTGTAATTTCTACGTGAAGAGAAGGTTATTAGCGCTAATATTATTACTATCTAGGAGCTATAGGATAATCTCTTCTAAGATAGCACTTACTACCCGTTAAAGTAGATATATAAGCTACTATATCCGGCGGAGAGCAAAATAGGAGATAGGGCGAGGGTTTATATATTTATATTAAAGAAGATAGGCGAATATACTTACTTAGTATACTCTTATAACTACTAGGAGATTCGTATTAAGACTAAGTTATCTAGGGAGCTTCGAATTATTAATATATATAATAATTAGTAGGGTAAGGTAGCTCTTTATCTACTATAGGAGAAGCTACTACCTATCCGTAAGTAGAAAGGGGCCTCCTACCTAGCACTAGGGGATTTTAACCTATATTACCTAGCCTAAGGAGGTAACGATACCCTACGCGATACGAAGGCGGAGGATCTCTTAGATTTAATAGAAACTATAAGGCTAGATAACTAGTTAACGCTAGGCACTATCACACGTGACTAAGCTAGCTTATAATCTATAATTAACCTTATCCTAGCGTTATACTTACTACGAGAGATAATATTAGCGTGCGAGGTTAATAATAGTATATACGCTAATTTAGATTACCTTCTAATACTTACCCTACTTAAAGTTAATATACTAGAAGCTATAGATCCTATTAAACGCTAGAACTAGAAAGCTATAAATATAGAGAAGTTCCTTACCTTCGCTTTAGCTAACCTCTATATAATATAACTACTAAAAGAGCCTACGCTACGCGAGATTAACTACGCTATCGATTACCTCCTTAATATCGTATAGTAGGCGGCCTAGGTATTAATACCTTAAGCGAAGCTGTTAGCGTAGGCCTACTAGGGCTAGATACCTAAATATATAGAGGTAATTAAGGAGTTACGTAGGTACTTCTAATAGTATATTCGTATATACTATAAGGAGGACTAGGTTAAATATAAGTTAGTAAGGAACGCGAAGGGAAGAGTGATTATGTAAGGATATACTCTATAAGTTAGGGTAGAGGCCTATCAATCAGGTAGGAGAAACGGAGCCAAGTCAGTTATGCGAGATAGTCAAAGACTGTTTCTTAAGGAGTACAAAACCT
>JAMAGZ010000232.1:0-22394 GCA_023626575.1 Penicillium sp. PF1803
ATTTCGTTGAGGTGTAGGACCCTCGCGTAGCGGGGGTCCGTAATAAAATGTAATTTTTGTAAGGGGCCGGTTAGTATGGTGTTTTGCGGTTATCCGCTCGACTGGGTTATCCGCTCGGGCGGGAATTACGTTATGGCGATCTGGCATGATCGTCCAACGTACAACGCGTAGAGCTGCATTCCTACCATGGGTGCGAACCGAACACACCATGAACCGAACATTATCTCAGCCTCTAGATATTTTCGCCATGCATCTGATGGTCGATCTAGACCCATTTGTGTTTCTTCCCGTGGATCGGTGGTTTGAATGCTCGAGGCGGAGAGCATATGATGTCAACACTTCGGGGAGTTCGACTCAAGGCAACAGACACACATATTTAGTATTTCTGAAGCAGTGAAGCAAACCTCATTAGAGGAGTTGAGAATTCGCATGATCGCTGTGAACTTGATCGCATTATCAGAACACCGATCTTTCAAATTAACAGCAATGACCTCCGACCCAAAATGAACACCAGCGATCCCTTATTTGTCGCCCAGGCGGCCTACTGCTTCTATCCGATGAGCACTCTCTACGACTCCTGTCCCCGATACCTCTTCTACGCCCTCCTGGTCGCCAGCTGCCTGACTCGCTGGACGGGCTGGCTTGCCGATGTCTTTCTCGGAGCTGCCGCGACCTATGCAGGCACAGCGGCCATAGAATCATTTATCATGGTTGCCAGTCCGACACCGATGCAAGATCCCTCACCTGTGACTATCCCATTTCTCCCCAATGACACGAGCCTGTGGCACGAATTCCCTCAACTCGTCACAGATTCGCACCAGGTTATGATTCAGCCTGCTGCTTCTGAGCTGGACAGCGATGCGGTCCTTGCGATTGTGGTTACCGGATACCTTGTCTTCCTCCCCTTGCAGGGTTGGTCGCGCGTATTGACCCACGAACGGGCTCGTAATGTTCTGTTTTACCTATGGAATATCCTCATGCTCGCGGGCTCGATCTGTGCGCTGGTCTATGCTGCAAGTCGAACCAATCCTCCGATGCAGTATATGTTCTGTTACCCAGATACATCGCCATTTGAGAAGACAACCAGTGACGGCTGGCATGATTCGTGGAGAACATCCACATGGAACAACAGTGTCTGGGAGACGTTTACCAATGTCTCGCGGTGGGCGAAGCTCGGCAATATATGCTACAATCCGTGTTTCAACACGAGTCAGGTTCTGCGAAAGCCCGAGTCGTTGCAGTCGCTGGTGTGGACAACTGAATCTGTCGCACAACCGAACCGCTTCTGGAGTAAGATTATCTATTCCAATCGTTACATTTACAGTCTCATCATTCTGTGCTTTCTCCTCAACCTAGTACTTCTCACTTTCAAGTGGCTGCCGTATCGGTCGTCCATTCCGTCGTCGCATGTCGTGGTCATTTGGAAAGCACGGAGACAAGTTTGGAATAGCTTCAAGAATGATTTCCGGGCCGCGTTACCAGCGTCCGTTGGTGACCATGCAACACCCAAGGAGAAGGGCTCTTCCACTGGAGAAGATCACCGCTCCCAATGGCGCCGTGTCGGACCATTTCTCACTTTGGGGGTCGTGAAAGCTTGCCTGCGTGTACTAGCAGATCTACTTATCCTTGTTGGGCTTTTCTTCAGCATTATCATTAGTCCCTTGACCACTATTGGGTTTGTAATCTGGATCGAGTGGTGGATCCATTATGATGGGCCGCAAGTGGAGAGTCCGCAACAAGTGGGACAATGGGCGTTCATCGTCTCTATCGCGTTGCTGGTCCTCTCGGCTGCTGTATTGGCGCTGAAGTATCGTCTTGCGACTGCTCATGAGTTGGATACGGCGATTGTGAAGACGAGGAAACATTTGGCCATGCTGGAGCAGAGAAGGAGTGCTTTCGCGCCTAGTCGGGCAGTTAGCTTGGCTCAAGGACAGTATCCTCGGAAGTGAACATATAACAGTAACGAACCATTTTTTGCTGCATTGTGGGTATATTGTCAGTCGAGAATATACGGAGCTAAGGGCGAGTGTCGTAAATCTAAGAGCGAACGATCATGAATTCCCACGCTTTAATTACGATGTTCTATTCCCAATTGGACTTGAACTCACGTCTCTTAATGCAGTATTATTAGGGTGTTGAAGAATCAGGCTTAGTTGCCGGTAAGGGCTCCTTCAAAATACTGCCATGACCTGGTATATTCGGATATTACACAGGATAACGAGTTTCTAACTGTTTTTGTATCAGATATAATAGTTTCAGCGAAGCGTTTATAATATGCTTTCATTCGGGGTTATTCTAATCTCCAATCTCTAATCTCCGAATTATCTCGTTTCTGAGTACCGTATAGACGGATCATCATTTCTCTTCTCAACATAGCCTAGGCGCAAATTCAAAACTGTGATAGTACTACTTGTCTGGGTAGTAGCCTGTTAGTCAGGTAAGGAATAAGGCAACAGTAGGTTGGGTCCAAAACTGTTTCTTGAGGATCCCTCAAGAAACTTCTTATTCACAAGCTATTTAACATACATTCTCCTAGAGGCTCTCGCGCGATAGTAAGGGGGAAAATAGGTAGAGAGAGGTTCGTAGCCAGAAGGGTCGAAGTTAGTGTTATCAATTAACACAAATGGTTGCATTTAGTCTAGTTCATGGTCTGATTCAGTAAGAGAATCATCTGATTTTAGATCAAGAGGAGTGATTGGTTGATCTCTAAGGATTTCGTCATGATCAGAGATAGTGTCGTTTTAGTTAGAAGTGAGCTGAATGTGAGGTGAATCTAATGATTAAGATAGTGTTATAGCATAATCTAATATAGCCGTAGTAGTCGTGGTAGGGCTTCCATCCCCTAGATCATGGTGCATTATGTCGTTTTGATTAGTAGCGTTAATTAGTATGTTAATGTCGTCGAGAATTTATGAGGTCTCTTCATCGTCGAGAGTGGTGATTAGCTATAGTAGATCGGTGTCTTTATAGATACGGATCTTTTAGTTAGGTAATAAAGGGTTATAGAATTCTTCGTTGAATTGAACGTTGTAAGCAAGTAGTAAGCGTATAGGAAGCTATTTGATTGGTCAAACCTAATATATAGCTGTGTAGTATAGCTATTTAGTATAATAAAGTTTGGATGGTAGATAATAGTAGGTAGGCAGTTGAGAATAAATTCAGAACTGGGATTCAAAATTATTTAGCAGAGGATTGAGGGGGTATTTATCCCTAAATTTTCAGTGGCAATAGGTGGCAATAATAAGAAGTGATGATCTCACTATAGAATGGTATATGTGAAGGGCTGAAGCAGAATTGATTCAATCGTACTAGGCCACAAACTGTTTACAACAATCTTGAAGAAGGAAAGAGAACTCGCTCCGTTTCCTGGGGAAAGGGGAGCGAAATGGCGGTGTCTCTACCCCGCGCCGATCTTCTGCCTGCCCGTGAGCACGCAAGGCCATAACATATGGTTTATCGCCGGGCCCTGGCCCGTTACAGTATAGACCTATATGATATTATATGGTTCTATAGTTCTATAGAGATTCTATAGAGATTCCATTTAAATATAGAATCTATTAATAGAATCTAATAATAGGTTCTTATATATAGTATATCTATATCCGATAATCTAGCCTAAGTTTCCTTATAAAGGATAGGATTAATCTAGAACTAATACTTATTAATTTAAGCTAAAGGTATAGATATAAGCGCTATAAAGCAAACTTAGATATAGAAGCTAAGGTTAAAATTCTTTAATAAATAACCTTAGAATAAGTATATTAAGGGCGATTAAGGTAGTAGGGTTAGGATAAGGGGAGGAGAGTATTAAAAGACCCCGGAAGAGAGGGCGGATAGGGTGTCGTATAGGCGCTCGATTAGGCTAAACGACATAGAGGGGAGCTATTTTCGGGGTCGTTTAGTCGCTAGTAGAACCAGGGGGAACAATCGTTGAAGTCGAGCGTCAACAGCGAATAAGAGGATGATAACTAACAGTGCTAGTTAGGTGCAGAATAGGGAGCAGTACAATAGAGCGGGCGGTCAAGCAACGGCTTGCCGTCCAAAGTTACGGGTGGAAAGGCGGCCGTTTCTAGCGCCAGAGGTTGTCATTTTCGGCGTCAATTTCACAGGTCCCTCCCTATATTCTAGGTGTAAATATTTGAAGAAGAGCGCATGTCAACTCAAGGAAAGTTACACAATACTGGTCAATTTGTGGGGTTTCATTTGGCGCAAGTAGCCCATCTGTTATTGGTAATTGCTGTCTAAGAGACAAACAGGCTGGGCGGAGGTCCAAGGTAAGACTCCTTCACTCCACCAAGATCTAACACGATTTTTTCAAGAAGCAAATTTGGATGATTCAATCTGATTCGGATGATGTGAGCGCCCGGATTGAGCTCAGCGACCGCATGGTCTCGTTTCCAAACGCAATCCATGACAGCATCCAGCCATCCTTCAGCTGGGAGTTTATCTCTTCTCTCTTGAGATTGTGGCAGCAACAAGTGGTGATGAGGGGTTTCATTGTTTACTGCAATCGCGTAGGACATGAGATTCGCGGGGTCGATGTCGAGGGTCATATTAAAGATCAAAGTCAAGGTTGGCAAGCATCTTGGAAAGATGTAAATCGGATACTCAAGGAATGGCGGAGGAGCACCATCTCGGAGCAGAGAACTCTCAATAGTCACTGCTCCCTCACTTGATTGGCCTAGCTCTGGATGATGCTGGTATGGTGCCTTGATCTCCACTCCTGAAGCGGGAATGGATACACAGCCGTCCGATTCGACAAAACCACGGAAGGATTCAGGAACTTTGTGACCCTGTACAGGCAGATGAACATGTTCGAAATCACCCTCTTTTGAGACAATAGTGATCAAAACCTTTTCATTAAATTGCACTGGTACTTGGTTCCAGTCAATCATGATCCAGGCACGCACGCCATCACCATCGGGGAACAAGGTCCCTTTTATCTCGGAGAGTTGAATCCATGGATGAGGAGCGGACGCTGTCCAATGGATAGTTTGCGTTCCTCTAGCAAATATATCTAACCATCTTTTGATTGGACCGTATCGATTCATGGGGCCAAGTGTAAGTCCTGGAACCAGATCTCGTCGGCTCGGATGTGTTCGCTCACTCTCCTCATTGATTCGCCCAGCTCGAACACCTTCATGGCCTTCCACTGCAACTCCCATTTGACCAACAATGATATTACTGTTTTGATATCGCTGCACGTATGCCAGACCAAAGATGGCGTCCCGTGAAGGCGCGTGCCAGGTATCTCCATAGCCCATGTGTGGTTGGCATAACATGTGATTCCACTTACCGTCTAACAGAGAATGGAACTCTTGGGATAACTTGAAATCTGCATCGAAGAGATCAAGGGCTTGACGCAAAAGTTTGTTCGCTGTGTTGCGTCGTTGACGTGCATAGAGCTGGTTTCGAGCTTGAACCACTCTTAACTGGGTGAAAATTGAACTGGCCTTTACTGGATGAACGACAAGCTCCCAAAATGCTGGCCTCTGATCTTCCGGTACTTGCTCGTATGTGGATTTTGCCTTGGATTCTAAGTCTTTCCATCGAGTGACGATATTGTCGGCTTCATTGTAGTGTAGCAAGGAAAAGCTTTCTGGGTCAATGTGCTCATGTTTTCGGAGGCAAACGAGGCGATCGTACTCGTGCCAGACAGAGACAATTTGCGGACTCAACGCAGATCCGAAGTAATCGGTCGAAATTTGTCCCAAGAATTGAGGAATGGTATCCATATGGATTGAGTCAATATTCCATGCCATTTCCATCGCAAAAGTCAGGGGCACCTCAATTGGCTTGATATCACCGACATTAAAGACCCAGATCTTCCGCGCATTTCGCTGATGTGCTTGAGATAACTGGTGATAGATCTTGCCCTGGTTGGATTTGGTCAGTCATTGGCCAGCTGGATTCTCATTAGCAAGCTTCACAAACCAGTGAGTTTGAGTTGATCCACTTGTAGCTCCGGGGCTCGCCGACGTATTCAAAATGGTAGTATATCTGGCACATATATTAGCTATTCCATGTTTGGGTTATCAGATATTTGAAACATTGCATGTATTTCCAAATAATCGGCATGCCCGTGACGGTCCTAGCCAGAGAAAATCGTTCAACTTACTCCTGCACCCCCAGACCTCCTCTCCTCCGAGCCCGATGATAGGCGCCGCAAAGATCCAAAGTTATCATCCGCGAATAAGAGCGTTACATCCCCGGGGATTGTGAATTCGCCAGCCTCATACAAGTCTTGCACTTCCTTGTAAAGCGCCAGCACTTGAGGTACCGCATCTTCGCGGCCATGTATTTCTTTAAAAAGAGCACGCTGTTCTTGAAGCACATCCCGCATAACTCCGCCAGGGTCATCGGTGACCATCTGCTTGTCGTATTCACCACGCATTCCTAGAGTGAAGTATGCTTCGAGGCCCTTCGCACGATGGACACCTTCGCGGAAAAACTCGACAATTTCATTACGGTGTGTGAGCCAGTTCCACGTACCATCTGCATGTTCTTGGAACCACTCGGTCGAAGCACGCTGCATTGGCTCATGATGGGAAGTAGAAATGCAGATTCCATATTCGTCGGCTCTGCGCTGGTTCTCTGGGTCGTCGGTGAAAAATATAGCACCGGGATTCGGATAGCCTGGCCACATCGCCGGCCACATGAAGTTCGCACGTAAGCGCAGGAGTAACTCGTAGACTTTCTTGTAGAAAGCGCAATTGTATTTCCCGAAATTCTCCAACACCCAACCTGTGAGTGCCGGTGCTTCGTCATTGAGGAAAATTCCACGGTATTGTATGCTCGGCTCGCCCTGAGTTGTACGTACTGGTCGCGCATATATTTCTGAATGAAACTGTGCAGGGACATCTGCCCACCAATACCATCTTAGGTTACATTGGAAATAATGTCAGTGAAGAGTGATTTACCAAGTCAGAATTCTTACATACGGGGATACTCCAATCTGGCTCGAGAGTGTATATGTCCCAAAGATTGCTCCTCTCTTATCACTCCCAGCAATAACCAAGGCCCTGGAACATCCGGGAAGCGGGTCGTCAACGACAAAGGTTATGAAAGACTCCCATTTGCCCCGAATTGAAAAATTTTCGATCTTCCCAAGCCGTTGCAGCTCCTGAATCATCCAGCATGATTCCATGCACCCTATGATAATGGCGGCTGGCGATTTCAGTTTCCCGGGTTTTATCAGTTCAATTGGATTTGCTTTGCCTCGCGTTACCCGACCGAAATCCTCGGCCAGTGCTCGTGCTGCATGATGGATGCCGATGAAATCAGCGGGATCCGCTATGATCGTGGCACCGACAAGATCGAGTAGGCCAGGAGAATTTTCGAATGTGACAAGTGACTCCTCAGACATGATGGTGATACCCAGGTACCGTGCAGAAGCTGGGGAGTTAAGAGTGATAAGATTGTAAAATCTTACTTCATGCCACTCAATATTAAATGATTCGGAAGCTATCTTCCTATACAAAGCCCGACTCTAGTTCTCTGTTGGTACTCGCCCCGCTCCAAGCGTTGTGTAGTTGAAGCAGATAGCGGGGTAATTTCTCCACAAACAGACGATGGAAAGGCACATTCAGGTCGTTGTCACCCCGAGTGGCCCCTCTCTAGAGCTGCAACCAGTGCCAATATGGCTATCTCCGTTGCCGACCTAACGCTCAGCATGGTAAGTCGGGAGTGGCTTGTCATGAGTTGGATCTGCACCTCGAACGGACTACGGGGAGGCTAAGAATCTATGTAGTCTCCACCTCAACGATTCATCGTGTCTTCGTTTATTTGTTCCGAAGTTTTGATTCCAATAGATCATGTAGGAGACAGCTCGTTAGATGTTGAGAAAGATCAGATCCCTCTATTGTGGCTGTGGAACTTCGAAGTTTAGGCACTGGGTATGTATGCTTGCTTCTGAGGGTTGCTATTTCATGGAACGTGCTAAGCTACGAAGTTGCAAGTGTGTCGACTAGAAATAATTTCAAGTGAACAACTGTCAGCATTTGGGCTTAGCTGACTATTCACGGACTCTTCAGAGGGAAGTTAAGTGGTAAAACCGTACGTAAGGCCGCTACTGGGGGAGATAGCCAGGGAGTCGTAGTGAAAGTAGGATTGCCGGCTTCACTAATCTGTATCCGCCGTTGAGGACGAACTGTTCCAAAGCAAAATATACTGACGGGATTCTTCCCTTTTACTACTGAACGTGACTTTGAGCCATAATGAATCTCTATTATGAGGGTTTCCAAACTGGGAAAATACTGGTCAGATTTGAAGGATAATCTTACAGGTTGATATAATCAAGAACTGCTGTCCGACCAATCAAAAGGCGGTTTGGCCGAGTGGTCTAAGGCGATTGACTGTATGTACCAATAAAGCCTACTCACCCAAAGAATCCCCACTAATTCTATCACAGCGAATTCTCTGATTAGTCATCAATTCCCTTCGGGGGCGTCGGTTCGAATCCGACAGCCGTCGGTTATCTTTTTTCGTTGAGGGCCGACTCTCAATGCAACTTTTTTTGTCTTCTAGAGTTTGAAATTGGCAGCTGTTATCGACAAAAAAAACTTAGTTGAAAATACACAGATAAAATTTTCAGCCGAGAACCGGTCCGGGTCGTGGGTGGTTTTGCCACCAACACATCGTTTTTTGAGATGTAGCGCTTGGATCATATAGCACTGCCGGGACGTATTATTCATCCCAATGGCGGTTTGGCCGAGTGGTCTAAGGCGATTGACTGTATGTTACACCATAATACTAGCCACCTCGAATCTCCCACTAATTCCATAACAGCGAATCTTCTGACAAGTCATCAATTCCCTTCGGGGGCGTCGGTTCGAATCCGACAGCCGTCGGCACATCTTTTTTTCCATCCTCCGCCTCTCTCCATCCTCCGCCTCTCTCTGGTAAAGATACGATACTATTCTTTTTGCAAATTTTTGCTAGGACCAAGGCTCATTACTTATTCTTGTTGCATTGTATGGATTTGTGGAACACCCATATATATCAAAGCGTCGTGGTTGCTGATTAATGTCCACGTTAACATCCATGATTCAACGCAAAGATACTTAGTGAAGGTGTGCGCCTGTCCTAAGGCGCCAGTCAGGAAGAGCATTTCTACCTCATTGCGAAATAGTCCTAAGTGCCATGATCTGGTATCTTTAAAAATTTTTAACAATCTACACCGCGGGGATAAAGAAAATACTCACAGGAGAGGATGGTATAATTGTCATATGGTCATTGCACGAGTCATACTGTGGAGGCGATGCGAAGAATTCTTATACAAAACTCTCAACATTAATTGCTTCTCAAAACAAATATCCTGTCAATCACTCGGGGAATTTTCTGGCCTCTAGCTTTGCCTGCGTCCGCCTCGCTTGTTGAATATGTCCCTCCAGTGACTTGTCATAGCATAGCAGGTTTGGATAGCTCCCACTGTCCCTGGTCCCCGCATTCCGTCCACTAGATACCCCATTTTCAACATCGCTGCAATCTCGGCTCTCATGATAAAACTTTTCTTTTCCATAGGGATGAATGGCTAGAGGCAAAACACTGTTCATCCAAGTCTGTATATGGGCACGATGCGTACTCCACGCACTGCACATACAGGACAGCGCCCCCAGAAACCAGACAGCAACCGGAAGCGCGAGCAACATCCAATGACTGGAGATATATATATATAACGTGACGGTGACCATGGTTCGTCCAGCCGTAGTCTTTTTGGCGAATTCGATTGGTTTCGTGCCCCAGACGACTGGTGGTTCATAACTAACATTGCCAGTAAATGCAGTGTCTCGAATGGTTTTCGATATCGCAGAAGCAATATTTTGCATAGCACAAGTAAGTTGATCGCTGACCGGGCAATTTGAATTGGTGAGATTATTGTAGAATATAGCTTGTAGGGTATCTGACGTAGCATAGATTCCCTGGCCATCGGGTTTTCGTTCGAAAACGAAGGAGTCACCGTGGGCGACTGCGTAGCCACTAAAAAGGTCTTGAATAAATACCTATTTGCCCTTCTTAGCTACCACCAGGTATGTCTTCCACATCTATGATATCCATAGAAACTTGGGTCTAAGTGTTCACTGAATTCATTTCAGTAACCATGGCATGGGTCCGCTGCAACGGCTGCGCAGAAATGCGAGAATGCCAGGCCTACTCTGGTATCGTTCAGGGTGATACTCCAGTGACGAAGATGATTTGTGATCCCTGTGCGACGGCGAAGGGTCATAAGGTATGTGGATGGATATTCATTGAACTGCGCTGGAGCATGTTACGAAGAAAACGAATGGATGTAGTAACCTTGCTGTCGGAACCAATCCTTGGTTAGGTATAGGGCTGATTAGTCTGGACTTTGACGGGAGACGCCTGCGTGATACTTCCAGGCTGTTAGGTTGAGGCACTGCCCAGAATTTCACATAGCAGAAGGTTCATTACAGGAGATATTCTTCCAGAGATATTAATCCATTGATTTCTACCAAGTTCATATATATTCCTTACTAAATCACCTCCTCCCCAACTCACGCAAGACCCAACTCCTTATAAAACGCATCAGTCCTTGGCTCCCGGCCCAAGAACTGGGTCAGCATAGTCATCTCATCCTGACTACCACCCTTCTCCAGAACCGTGTACCGGTACCGACGACCATGCTCCTTATTCATCGGATCATCCTTGAAAACAGAGTAGAACATATCAGTTGAGTAGACCTGCGAACTAAGATAACCGTAGTAACCCGCATCATAGCCACCGATCAAATGACCAAAGGTAGCTTCGCCATGACCCCAGTCGTCGCTTGCGCCGAGGGCTTCAGGACCATCCATTTGGGTGATCTCCTGGCGGAGACGGTTGTAGGTGGCCGAGATGGGGAGGGCGGTGATATCGGCGTGGCTGGCTGGTTCGTGGACGGCCATGTCGAAGATACCGAAGTGCAGTTGACGTAGGTTGAAGAGGGCGTCGTTGACGTGCTTGGTGCGGATGAGGTTGTTGATGACGTCGTCGGGGATGCGCTCGGATGGGGGTGCGGTGGCGGTTTTGCCGCCGCTGCGGGCTTGGTTGGCTTCTTGCCAGCCGGCGAGGTATTCGGGGGAGAGGGTGGAGTAGTGACGACTCAGGGCGCGAAGTTGCGAGGGCGTCCAGCACCAGTTTTCGAGCATCTGGCTGGGGGCTTCGACAAAGTCCCGTACGGTGTTGGTGCCGTGGAAGCGGGAGTAGATCGTCTTGGAGACGAGGTCGTGAATACCGTGGCCCAGTTCGTGGAAGAGGGTGACGACTTCGTCGTGCTTGAGGAGACTGGGCTTCTTGGCGGTGGGCTTGGTGAAGTTGCACACCAGCGCGGTGGCGGGATAACGGCGGTTGCCGGTTGCGTCGATGAAGCCCTGTAATGAAGGGAAATGGTTAGTCTTGCTTTGTGCATGATCCCAGTCTAAAGATCAACATACCGGCTGGAGGTTGAAGTTGGCAGCGTGGCCGTACTTGCCCTCACGCGGGAACAAGTCCAGATACAGATATCCAACAAAGCCATTGCCCTCGCCTGCGTCATCCCACACGCTAAACACTTGCACATCCTCGTGCCAGACAATATCATCACCCTTGCCAGTGGGAGCCACAGCGGCGCGGTCCTCACCAACAATCTCAACAAACTCCAACCCAAACAGCTCCTCGAAGATCTTCAGCATACTCTCGATGGTCGTCTGCAGGGGGAAATATTCCGCAATAAGCTGCTGGTCCAGGGAAAAGTCCTTCTCCAGCATCAAACGGTCATAGAACCGGTGGTCCCAAAGGTAGTACCGACCATCATCCTTGGGGTCTGTGGCCTTCTTCAACTCCATGAGGGTCTGGATTTCCCGCTTTCCGCCAGCGGTAAGGCGGGAGCGCAGATCGCCGAGGAACTTGTTGACGGTCTCGGGGGTCTTGGCCATCTTATCTTCAATGCGGAAGGCAGCGTGGTTGGGGTAGCCCAGCAGACGAGCAGCTTCATCACGCAGCACGATCGACTCTCTGAACAAAGGCACGTTCTGGTTGCACTTGTTCTCGTTGGCGGTCATGACCTGTCGGCGGGTCTCCGGGTTGGTGGCATACTTCATCGTGGGGAACAGATCCGGGTACTTGAAGGTCAACCAGACCTTGCCGGTATTCTCACCCTCGCCCTTCTTCAGACCAGAGAGTACGTCATCGGGCACACCATCCAATTGCTCGGGAGTAAACCAAATACCACCATTCTCCTCATTCAAGTTCTTCTGGAACTCAATGCTCAACTGACTGAGACGCTTCTTGATCTCCTTGAAACGGGCACGCTTCTCACCCGCAGGCAGACCAAGACCATTGCGAATGAAATCCTTATGCTCCTTCTCCAGCAGTCGACGAGACTCCGGGTCCAAAGTCTCATTCTTGTTCAACACAGCATCCACCAGCTTGTACACATCCTCCCGCATAACCGACTCAATAAAGAACTCATCCATCAGCTCCTCAGCCTTGGACGAGGCATCACGGAGCTTCTGGTCCGTTGATACAGCCTGATAAAAGCCAATAATATGCGCTTCCAAAGCCATCACATTGCCATCCTGGGACAGGGGACCCAGGACGCTGGCGAAGGTGGCCGACTCGGGCTTAACCTCCGCGACGACCTTATCCTGGACGGCACGCGAGGTCTTGATGAGACGCTCTGCATCAGCGACGACGGACTGCGGGGTCGCGGTGAAGACAGGCGGGGCCTGCGGGGGACGCCGGAGGTGAGCGGGAGCCATGCTGGAGGTGGTCAAGTATCGGTAGTAGACTGGTGTCGTAGTACGGAAGTGGCCCAGCAAGGAAGAGAGGCGGGCGGGGAGACGGAGAAAGGGCGCCACGATGAGGACGGCGAGGAGGAGAACGAGAAAGTGGAAGCGAGCGGTGAACGCAATGCTGGGCGGAAAGAAGATCCGGAGGAGGGGAGGGGGAATGCGGTGTGGTGGGGTTTGAAACAAAGGGCGTACGGTAGTAGTACAGTAGTGAGTGGTTGGAGTTGGCAGTTGAGGTACAGGTACGGAGTACTGGACGTACTGTGGTCCAGTTGTGGGGGGAACTACCTATGGGGCAGACTTAGCTTGATGGCCTGAGGCAGGATTGAAGAGGCCATGAGGGACAGTGACACTCGTGACACGTGATGGAGACCCGCCCCCGCGTGGTGGAGACTTTCTTGCCCGAATTTCGTGGCCTCTCCTTTCTCAGGCTTCATGATGCATCGAGGATGAACGAGTACAACTGCACAGCTGCCATTCGACTACGGTTTTCATCTACTAATCTACTAGTGACTGATCACAGATATAGGTATCAAAGAATGGATATAAGTTCGTTTCTAGTTCATGACAGATTATTTAAGAGACCCATCGCTTTTCAGAAGGAGAGGAAAAGACAGAAAGCACTCTTGAAAAAAAGGAAAAGACAGAGCACATGAAGACGCCTGATAAACACCACAACCCCCAAGGCCCACGGGAATGCAAGTATGTCGTCTAGAGCAAAACAGAAAGGACATCACAGAAAAATCTAAGCGGCATCCGCAGTGGGGATGGGCTCGGGAATCTTGGTGACCTGCTGGCCAGCACGGATGACGCGCTGACCCATCTCGTCACGAACATACTCGGAGTTCTCCTTGTGGCTGCGCTTCCAAATCTCGACCTCACAGCCGCCACGGATAACACCAACACGCATGGTGGAGAGCAGGTTGTGGGCAGCGTTGGAGTGGTAGTAGATACCACCGTTGAACATGGCGGTGGCATCCTTGCCAATACCAGAGCTGATCATGGCCTTGCCACCGGGGTGGTCCTTGATGAAGTCGGTCACGTCGTGGACAACACCGGCAATGGCAACCAGGCCACGGCCGTTCTTGGACTGCTCGACATAGTCGTCCCACTCCATAACGGGGAGCTGGTCGAGGGGAGTACCCCAGTCGAGACGGGCACGCTTCTGGTCGATCTTCTTCTGGAGCTGCTGAACACGGCCCTTCTCGATCTCGTTGGCACGGAACTGCTTGAGATCGTAGGCGAGGCCGAGCTGCTTCCAGGTCCAGATGGTCCACTTGGTGGGGTCATACTGGTGCCACTCAATGGCGTTGCGGTAGTCCGAGGGGAACTCGTGGTGGAAGTTGTGGTATCCCTCACCGAGGGTAACGAGGGCAGTGATGACGTGGTCACGGGGAGAGTTGCGGTCATCGAAGGGCTGGTCACCGAGCCAGTGAGCCAGGGAGTTGACGCAGAAGGTGGCCTGCTGGACGAAGAAGATGCGCAGGATACCGGCATACACGAAGCCACCGAACCAATCACCCCAGCCGAGACCAGCAACGAGCATGGGAACAATCAGACCCATACCGAAGACGACCTTCAGGTAGTGACGGTGCTGCCAGATGACGACGGGGTCCTCGTTCAGGTCGGAGATGTCGGTACGGCCAATACGCTTGGGGTTCTGCTTCATGACCATCCAGCCGAGGTGGGAGTACCAGAAACCCTTGCGGACGGAGTAGGGGTCCTTCTCGGTATCGGTGTAACGGTGGTGAGCACGGTGGCCACGAGCCCACCAGCGGATGGAGCCCTCAACGGCACCACCACCAACAAGGGCGAGCCAGATGCGCAGAGGCAGTGTTGCGGAGTAGGAGCAGTGAGCCCAGAGACGGTGGTATCCTATAGGTGGGTGGCGAGTCAGTTTCCAATCACTTATTTTCAATATCCAGGTTCGAATTGCTTATGCTTACCTGCAGTGATACCCAGGCCAGTGAAGAAATAGTACACAACAGCCCAGATGGCAGTCTTGAGCTGGAGCGGCACCCAGATGGACTGGACGCAGCCATAGGCCGGGATGCCGAGAATGAGGAAGACGTTCAACCAGTTGACGTGCTTATACCAGTTGTTGCGAGTCATGGCGGTATCGGCAATATGGACCTTCTTAGTGTCCGCCGCCCGAGGGCGAGGGGACTCAGCCTTGGTCGACATGGTGTCGAAGATGTGAGTGTGTGGAGGAGGGTGGGTGAAAGGAAGATTGAAAGCAAAAGGAAAGGCGAGGGATGGGGGGAGCTTTTTTTTCTTATATGAAGGGCCCACCAGAGACCAACGTTGGGGGTGGGCAGGGGCGGGCAGGGAAGGGTTTGATCGCCAACGGATGTATGGGGAAGCTCGGCGCAAGGCGAATCAAAAGGGCCTTTGCGGTGAGGAATCACAAGATCCCGAGGTCTGCCAGGTCTGCCAGGGGAAAAGGACTAAGGGAAAGAGGAATTGAGGGCGATCAATTTGTTTTCTCTTTGAACCTTTGCCATTCGGTGTTTTCTGAGTGGCGATCTGCTTTCGTTCGTACAAAGTTGGATGTTGGGTCTGCCCCAACACTTTGTGGCCTGAGGCACAAACTAGCTAAAGTAAGCAGT
This sequence comes from Penicillium sp. PF1803, assembly GCA_023626575.1. Lineage (NCBI taxonomy): Eukaryota > Fungi > Ascomycota > Eurotiomycetes > Eurotiales > Aspergillaceae > Penicillium > Penicillium sp. PF1803. The sequence goes on from JAMAGZ010000232.1 coordinate 15,377, forward strand.
TTGGGGAATGCTGATTGGCTGGGTCGGGGAAAAACGGGGCCGTCAGGCCATGCTGAGCTAATCCCAATGAAGATTTTCAATGAATGAACATCGCCCATGATGGCATGTTGTTGTCGCATGTTGCCACAATTCTATTGACCCGCCATTTACAGTTTGGGGATTACTGTCGCGACAATACTTTGCACATATTTAGGGGTTGTATGATGCTCTCGTACGGAGTAGTATGTCCATTAATTCAAAGGCGGTGCCTTTTCCACCAGAGTATGTCCTACTGTAGGTTCGTTCCTTGTTCCTCGTTCCTCGCCCGGAGGAGGCTTCCGCCAGGATAAGCTCCCGCCCTTCCGTTGGGGGCACGTGACACTCGAACATTCCATGGGCCTAGATCCCTTCCTCCGCCTCCAGTCAAATTGCGCGAAAACACCGTCAACTGTCCAGTTTCGACAGAGGTCGAACCCTCACCTCTACCCCTCTGATACGAGTTCATCATCGTCCATAATGCGCATATCACATGTCCTAGCCGAACAAGACTTTCCTCACAGCGAATAGCTACCTGCACGGCCCTGACCCTGCGTCACCGCAGCCTTATGGTGGCAAAAGCCACGAAAACTAATAAACTCAACATCCCGACAGCATTCTAGCCACCAACATGACTCGTCATCGCTACGTCGGAAATTGCAAGTGTCATATACGGTTGGACAAGAAATAATTTCCCGCGAACAATGCACAATGCTTCTCGGGATACCACCTTGATCGATCGAGTCATGGACCGACAAGGCCTGGCTCGTGTCAATGCTTGTGTTCAAATGTCGGAACAATAGCAGCAGTGGACCCCGGAGGAAGGAATATAGTAAACCCGCATGTATTAGTCATTATTATGCCCACACAAATTGCCAGATAACTAACTAACTAGTTATGAGCTTTATAGCAATTCAGACTTATTGACATCCAATTGGTGCACCATATGCTTAATAAGCAGCATTTCCGACATCAAAGTTCAGCCTGAGGCCGACATCCGGGCCGAGGCTGTCTATTCACAACAAAATTAAACACCACCACAATCAGATCATTGAATGACGAGATAATGACGGGCAATCGAGATCTTTCGATCCCTTTCAAACCATATTCATCCGTATTCATCATCTTCCAGTCTACCATTGATGTCGTCGATTTGCCATGATGCCATCGCCACAAAGCGATGCCGAGGCAAAACTTACCCGGTCCTGTTAACCACAAGCAAACCCCTAACATAAAACCGCAGCACCATAACCTTTTTATGTCCCGACCTTTTCAAAAACAAATCTCAGACTCCGGATCTTTCCTGAAGCCAAGAAATGAACATGTCACATCCCCCGCATTCATGCAAACCTCCGATCCGTTAGCCATCCCGATTTCCTGGGGTACCGGCTACGGCTACTTCTTATAGCCTCACCCCCTCAGAGGGCTGAGCCGCTTAGTCCAAGCCCCTAAACGCCTCGATAAGCCTCTCGGCGCCTTCCACCTTACAACGGGCACCTCCGCCAGACCCTGTGAAGGTAAACTATAGACCCCAGATATACGTGCAGTATTAGCACGACCGTGGGCTGATACATGATACACCCCGGTTATCCCGATTTCCCAGGTGTACCGATGGGAGGGAACTGGGCCTATTAGAATGGGTGTAAAGTCACTGTGGAGAGTGTTTTTAAAGCAGTTCTATGGGCTGTGCATAGCGTACAGTGTATGGACTTTGTACTAAGAGGCTAGAGCAGATCAGCGTGTAGGCGTGTATAATGGATCCACCAATCTACGACTTCCGTCGTGCAGAATGGAGAATGGATTAAAGTGATCGTAATAGTCTCAAATAATAAAGCGGCTAAACCCATTCGCTGGCTTATCTCCCCCACCCGCTGAGAGACCTGGGGGCGGAGAGTCATCTAGAAGATGTAATTGGGTACTAATCATGCAAAACTTGGCCCCACGGAAGATAAGAAGCAATCCACCTCTCACGTCCTCTCAGTCTCCAGTACAAGCAAACTGGACAGTTCGGAGTTAGCTATGCCTACCCCGTAGGAACTAGCTTCATCACTTCTCTTCGTGCTAAGAAATCCAGTTATGGCTTATGCGATACCCTTGGCTAATACCAACCGGACCTGAGCGATCGAAATCGCATCTTATCGCCCTCCCCGGCTGGTCCTTCTCCACACGGATGCAAGCATACGAGTTAGAGTTCACCACTGATCGGGAGAGGCTTGGCTGTTTTAATTTTGAATTTTCAATCTTTAATCCGTTCCGAGATTGTTTGAACGTCTCTCGTGCACGCGAGCTTTTAAATTCATACTACATTCCCCATTTCGGTGGATACGATGATCCAGTCTTTGAGGATTCAACAGTGATCCGCACCTGTATTCGATCCACAATATTTTGAAGATGGACGGCCCCGATCAGATCGGTCCTGACCATGGACCGCGACAAAGTGTCGCCGACAAGTTTCGTCGTTTTGTAAAGGCTTTTACTACGAAGTAAGTCTTGTTTTTTACCTAGCCTGGGCTGAGAATATACAATATTATCCAGTAGAAGCTTGCTTGGTACACTAAATGACACCTTTTACTAGAGACGGCCTCATCGGAAATTATGATTATGCGTACCTCTTCACCCCGCGTCTCCCATTCACAAAGCGTGAACGCAAATCTACACCTTTCTTCGGGTTGGAGGATCGCATGCCAATCCTGCTGGCTCTGATTCTGGGTAATTCTCAACAAGAAATCGTCTTCATTTTTGAACCGAAACTTACTCGATACAGGTCTTCAACATGCACTTTCCATGTTGGCTGGTGGTGAGTTTGAGATCAACAACATCCATATAGATGATTATGGCGAACACTCGGCTAACATATACTGGAGTGATCTCGCCTCCTATCATTCTCGGTGGATCCTCGGGTGTCAACTTTGGCGATGAGATCTATCAATACCTCGTGTCGACCTCGTTGATTACTTCGGGCTTTTTGAGTGCTATGCAGATGGCTCGTTTCCATGTCTATGGTACCAAGTACTATATCGGAACAGGCCTGCTGTCAGTTGTCGGTACGTACATCTTCAACCCAGTCTACCAACGACCTCCCCCACGACCCTCTCAATCAAATCCCTACATCCATCACCCAATATCTAACACTTTCTCCATACAGGAACATCCTTCTCCACCATCACCGTCGCCACCGGCGCCTTCACCCAAATGTATAAATCAGGCTACTGCCCCCTCGACGCAGATGGCAACCGACTCCCCTGCCCAAAAGGCTACGGCGCCCTCCTCGGAACATCCTGTCTCTGCGCCCTCCTCGAAATCGGCCTCTCCTTCATGAGCAGCCGCATCCTCTCCCGCGTCTTCCCACCCATGGTCACCGGTCCCACAGTCCTCCTAATCGGCGCCTCGCTCATCAAAACCGGCATGCAAGACTGGGGCGGTGGTTCCTCCTGCGTCCCCGCTTCTTCAACCGCAACTAGACCCATGTGTCCGAGCGCTGACGCCCCTAACGCCCTGCCCTGGGGTAGCCCCGAGTTCATCGGGTTGGGGTTCTTGGTTTTCGTGACGATTATCCTTTGCGAACGGTTTGGCCCGCCTATCCTGAAGAGCTGTGCTGTTGTTGTGGGGTTGTTGGTTGGATCTATTGTTGCGGCGGCTTGCAATTACTTCGAGAACTCGGGTATTACTGCTGCGCCCGTTGCGTCGTTTGCTTGGGTGCATACATTCCCATTGTCTATCTACCCACCACTCATCCTACCCCTGCTGGCGCTGTACCTCGTTATCATGATGGAGTCCATCGGCGATATCACAGCGACCTGTGATGTCTCCCGGCTAGCAGTCGAAGGCGCAACCTTCGACTCGCGCATCCAGGGCGGCGTCCTCGGCAACGGTATCACTTGTCTCCTCGCCGGCCTAATGACCATCAGCCCCATGTCCGTCTTCGCACAGAACAACGGCGTCATCGCCCTAACCAAATGCGCAAACCGCACAGCAGGTTACTGCTGCTGCTTTTTCCTCGTGATCATGGGTATATTCTCCAAATTCGCCGCCGCACTGGTCGCAATCCCATCCGCCGTGTTGGGCGGTATGACAACTTTCCTTTTCAGCAGCGTGGCTATCTCCGGTATCCGGATTATCTCCACGATTAATTTCACCCGTCGCAACCGGTTCATTCTCACCGCGACTTTCGCACTCGGTATGGGTATTACGCTTGTGCCGGATTGGTGGGCGTACGTGTTCTCGTACAGCGGGGATAATCATGCTCTGGAGGGACTTTTGAATGCCGTGGATCTGGTGATGGAGAATGGTTTTGCCGTTTGTGCTATTCTGGGAGTGTTTCTGAACTTGGTTATTCCCGAGGAACCGGATGATGTTCCTGCGGTGTTTAACGCGAGCGAGTCGGAGGATGGTCGGACTCAGACGGTGACTCCTACGCAAGGCTCTGAGAAGATGCAGTAGCCTCTGAAATTTTGAGCATATAACTTCTTTTTTTGGTTCGTGTTGGCACATGTGATACCTTAGTCTCTATCTAGCGTTGTTGTATTTATATCTAATTTCAAAATTGAATCTCAGCTATGATGAATGTTATATACTACTGTTAATGAAAGGGTGGCTTATAGGATGACTCTGATCAAAGCAGATTATCTGCAAATTTCTCTTGCTGGAAAGGTTGGAGGAGAGAGGGGGAAAAAAGAGGGTAATATTCATGGGTTTGGTGGAGGACCACAGGTAGTATCAAAGGTGGACAGGAGCCATTTGGCAAGAGAGCCAGCCGAGTACATCCACTTCCATATGGGCTTCGATATCAAAATACCGTAGGCAAAGACCAAAGGTGTACAGCTTCAACCATCCCAAACAAAAAGCAAACATGGCAGTAATGGAAGCAAGGCTGGATGAAAAACCCATAGCTTGGTGGAATGTTTGCCCTCCCAGTATCAACTCCATCCTTCCCCATCTGACCTTATATACGGTCAAAAACCCCTCCATCCAACCAACCCTCCCCCTGTGGCCTAGTCGATAACCGTAACTCACCCTGGAGTGCTGCCAGACCGCGCCCCTTACACAGGGTATCAGGGTTACGGGACTGGTTCCCCTGGCGTCCGCGGGGCTGATCTCCGGAGAGGCTTACCCGACGTACTCTGTTGGATTGACTCCTCGCTGTGGGGCCAAGTGTAGGACTTGGGTCCTGGGCCTTCGGGTCCAGTCTGGGATTTTTTTTTACTTTTGTGGTGGTGGTGTTATTCGTGGTTGTTGTTGAGGTCTGCGACAAGAGGGCCATGGGGATGATGCTATTCAGACCCAGCCCGGATTTTGGGAGGGGCGGGGACAGGGGGTTGGCGAAGTGCCAGAAAATTAATTTTTGGTCATGGATGTACATGGGTTCAATTCGGACTGGTGGCATTTTTGGATTTGGTTTGCTTTGGTTATATGACTTTTACGTGTCATTATTTTGTTTATGGTACATCTATCACGTCCATTCTATCATACAAGATACTTGTTATCATACACCCTCAACCTTCTCTCCAGGCGCCAACATCTTAATATACCGATGTTCCCCTATCTCCAAAACCCTTACTTCATCACCAACAGCAATGCAACACTTCTCAACAGCAGGCACAAGTTGCAACCCTAAACACGCGTTCGTCCGATCACCCTCATCAATCCTCCGATACTCCTTCAACGTCCGATCCGGCTCAACCTTGTCACGCTCCCCAGTATCAGGATCCACATTCGGCAATCGACATCTCACAGTACGACAAGCGGCATAAATCTCCGTCTCCCCAATTTCCATTCTCTTCCAATGATCTTCGGCAAAAGCCTCAGGACCCTGGATGATGATATTCGCGCGGAACCGCCTGATACTCAAACGTGGGATGACGTCTGCGCAGCGAGTAGCGACGTCCCGATGGCTGGCGATGTTGAGTAGGTGGATGGGGTATGCGTCTGCAAAGGCTGTGTTGGGCTGGAAGCCGATTTGCTCTTTGCGCGGTGCGTTCCGGAAGATCTCCCGGTTGTGGGATGGGTGGGCGCGGAAGAGACTCAGAGGGGAGTTTGAGGGGTTAAAGCCCAGGTAAGTGTGCAGAGAAGGTGGAAGGAGACTTCCGTAGTCGTATGCGATTGGCCTGTCTTTCCAGATTCTCACTGGCACTGCTGGATACTTGCTATCCGTGGACGGGGCGAGAGGAACCTGGAATGAACGACGAGAATCGAGGAGCCGGGTCGTCATGCCAATTCTGACGATAAAACCCAAAGTCCCAGATGGTACAGCTCGTGGATACGAAATGATCATCACGCCTTCCGACTGCATTTCCGGCCGTCGGTCGTCATACTCTGGCGACGAAGGGTCAGGAACCCAGATCTCCGTGTGGATCAATGCCATACGCTGGAACCCAGCATTTCGCAAAGTACGACAATTCCATCCGTCAGCAGTTTCCTCAGCAAAGGCAAATTGACGATCAAATTCAAGGCCTGTACCCACGACGTGTGACCTTTGTAATTCGATGCCGCCACACGATTTCAACGGGTATGTGAAGAGTGCTTTGACGCGCCACGAAGGAAGACCATTATCTTCTTTGTGATCACTGGGTACACCCTCATTGTATTTTGGGTCATATTCATCTGTCAGATTGCTCTGTCCAGAAGGAAGACCCAGTCGTCGACATCCTTTGGGCTTTGGGACTGGAGAGGAGAGTACAAGCACTAAAAGAGGGAATATGCCAATGGCCACGACCCAGAGAATACCGAATATAAATAATGCCCCGAGATTCGAAACCTCAAAGGTCCCGTTGGTCGAAGACATTACAATATCGAACTGTGTTGGATTTGGTGAGAGTATATCACCTGCAATAGGAACATTCTCGCCGAGCCTCTTCGATTTTTCCTCCGATACGTCGCCAGGGATCCGTATTGGCCTTAAAGCCTGATAAATCAGGCAAAACAACTAACTAACGTAGTTCCCGGCCGACCCGATCACCCGGCCGTCCCGATCACTTTCCCCCATAATAATTTTTGAAACATGATA
>JAMAGZ010000233.1:0-22324 GCA_023626575.1 Penicillium sp. PF1803
TTAACTCAGTTGGTAGAGTGCGTGACTAGTAATCACGAAGTCGCTAGTTCAAATCTGGCAGTGAGCATTTCTTTTTGTCAATTTCCACTGACAATCGACAAACAGATTATGATACAGATTATGATCGGGGGTAAATCTATTCTTTTTGTCTTGACTGTTATTTATTATTTATTATTTGTTATTTCACTTAGGTTTTGCCACAATATGCAGGTAGCCGCGTGTGATAGTGATAGATGACAATCTTATCTGCTAGTCAACTGTAGTCCCGGCCAAGTATGAACCATAGGTGAGAGATGTATATACCGAGTGTCCACACACCCCTAACAACATAATCAACATTGAATGATCCAATGACTCTCGATCTTGTTTACTTCTTTCCAGCCTGAGCTTGCGATTCCCGCATCGCCGCTCTTGCACTGCGGCTTCCTCCCAACTTGGGCCCCTTTGGTGCCTCAGTTCCAGTTTTACTGACCGTCTTCGTAGTGCGTGTCCTCCGACGAGACTGGATCGCATCCAAAAAGTCTCGTCGGAATTGTTCTGCAATACGGTCATCTGCGGCCTGGTCATCGGCCTGCGGTTCCTCTTCTGGTTCATCATAGACGTCCACTAGTAATACACAGGGTTAGCGAGTGGCCACGAAGCTAGTAGGATATCTCATGGCTATGAAAGACTTACATTTGCTCTCTCGTAAGATTTCTTCCACCAGTCGGTCGCGCTCAACATCTGCACTGGTGCGACGCTTACGATTGCGCCATGACTTCGCAGGTGCACGCTCTGTCGATAGACCTGCCTCGCTAAGTCGAAGCGGGTCCTCGTCACCAGCAAGTCGGCGCGTTGCGGCTTCGGTGCGCGCAATATTTTGTAGTTTCGTCTCCTTCCCGAGATCGATCTCATGCAGCTTGCCTAGAGATGCTGGCAGACGTTCGTGTCGCTGCCCCTGGGTAGATGGCGCGCCAGATGGTTCTTGTGAGACTGGTCGATCTGCCTGTGTGCCCTCTGGTAGCGGGCTACGTTTGTAGCGCTTAGCCATTTCGGCGTCTATGTATGCCATCCTTATCTTGTTAGTCCGCATTGCTCCAGTAACATTGCTGCGGGAGGGGAATATAGTTCGTACATGTGTCTGTCCACATCCTCGGCCTGCCCAGTATACATCTGAAAACGGTCTCCCATCGCCCGGATTGTTTCCTTTTCCTGGTCTTCAACTGTGCTCAGCGCCGTCTGGCGGGTGTCGTCCTTGCCTGATGGGTGCGGTGTGGCGGAGAATCCAATGCCTCCCTTCCGAATCGCCTTTGGTCGGCGTAGACGCACTACACCGGTCGCATGTGTCGAGTCATCAGCGTCGTCTGACAACTTGGCTTCAGAAGCGCCAGGAGCTTTGTCAGTGCTTTCAGCTACTGATTCGGCAGCGGCGCTGGTTGTTTCTTCGGGGTCATCTTGGCGTCGTCGGGCGAACTTGCGTCGCTTCGCAGGGCGAAAGAGATTTTCAGGTGCAATGTCGACTTCTGTATCCATAGTTTAAGCTATGTAAATGCAAATGCAAGTGTGGCGGGTTGAGTGAAAGAAGAGGAAAAGAAAGAAGAGAGCGCAAGGTGAGGTCATCTGCCAAGCGGCGGCCAGTCTCTCTCCGCCAAAGCCAAAGCTGCTTGTCTCTCCCGCACCCAAAAAGAAACCCGCCCTTCTTCCCCCAACCACCTTCTTTGATCCCACGCGCATGGTCTGGCTTTGGATTGTCAACACAAGCCGATTGAATAATTCCCCCGGGCCTGCCGTGATATTTCATCTCATATCCCTTGCGCTATCACCATGAATCCTTCCAACCCGCCTCAAGCTGCCGAGTATGGTGGAGGTATGTGCTTTTTGCGCGATGCGATTGACCCCGAATCGTTCGCGCTCCTCATAAGGACCTCAATTCATTCCTAGCTGGTCCAGCCTACTTCTAGTAGATGCTAACCTCTCTCCTCGATACGCATAGATGAAGTCTCCGCCATTGTCCTCGATCCAGGCTACTCCACCACTCGCGCTGGCTTCGCCGGTGAAGATGCCCCCAAATCCCTGATCCCAACATACTACGGCAAATACAACGCGGACGGTCAAGAGAAGCTCGTCTTCGGTGATGATATCTTTGTCACTCCGCGCCCCGCCCTGTCCATCCACAACCCCATCGGCAAGGATGGCATTGTTGAAGATTGGGATATGGCCGAGAAGGTCTGGGAATACTCTTTTACCTCGCGACTTACTGGCTCGAAGCCTGGCAATCCATTCCACAATGGCCTCAACGATATTCCCGCCGAAGAGCTGCCCACAGAGATGGAGGTTGAATTGGAGGACAAGCCCCTCGCGGATAGCCCGCTGCTCATGACCGAGCCCGCCTGGAACCCGGCCAAAGCTCGTGAGAAGACTATTGAAATCGCGATGGAGAAATGGGGCACGCCTGCTTTCTACCTGGCTCGTAACGGCGTTCTTGCATCGTATGTATTCTCCGGATATTTCATACTGCTGCCTCGTCGCAGGTCACCATGGACTAAACTAACTCATCTATCTTCTCATAGCTTCGCGTCAGGCAAAGCTTCCGCCCTGGTCATCGACATTGGCGCCTCCAACATCTCCATCACCCCAGTTCACGACGGCATGATCCTCAAGCGCGGCGTGCAGCACTCCCCCCTTGGCGGCGACTACATCTCGTCCCAAATCCGCGCCTTGTTTAAAAAGAACTCCCCTCAACCTATCACCATCACCCCGCACTACCTGATCAGCTCCAAGACCGCCGTCGAAGCCGGCCAGCCCCCGCAGGCCAAGTACAGGACATTCCCCGCCGACAAGGCCCCCGATGCCTCCTACCGGGCCCTCCTCGAGGAACGCACTCTATCCGAGTTCAAGGAATGCGTCGTCCAGGTCTGGCCAGGACCCAACAAGCTCTCTGCCACCGGACCCACCGGTGCTTTGAACGAAGAAATGGCCCGGTCGACGCCCGGTCGTCCATTTGAGTTCCCAGACGGCTACAACCAAGTCTTCGGCGTCGACCGCTTCCGCGTCGTCGAGTCCCTCTTCGACGTCAAGGCTGCCATCCCGGACCCCGACTCTCCCGTCCCAGCTCCCACACAAGCCCAGACCCTCCCCGAATTGATCAAGGCTTCCCTGGGCGGTGTCGACGTCGATATCAGACCTCATCTGCTCGCCAATGTGGTCGTTACCGGTGGCTCTAGTCTTTTGCACGGATTCACGGATCGTTTGAACCACGAGTTGATGCAGCTCTTCCCCGGTCCACGCGTGCGTATCTCTGCACCTGGAAATACTGCTGAGCGCCGCTTTGGCTCGTGGATCGGTGGTAGTATCTTGGCTAGTCTGGGTACTTTCCATCAGATGTGGATTTCGAAGAAGGAGTATGATGAGCATGGAGCGAACATTGTTGAGAAACGATGCAAATAAGGCTAGCTCTCAACCTACTAACCATGTCCCATGCCTTTTTCCTTCTCCTTTCTGTCTGATTTGATAGGATCTCTTTCCTTTCATCCTATTTGTGTGTTTCATTTGGCCACGGGCTCATGTGTTACGAAGTGGGCCATGCCGTTCTATCTTGTTCTGTTCTGTTGGGCTGGCTATAATTGGGCGTTATTACCTGCTTAGGCGCTTGCCGGGGCTTTATTTGAGTTAAGTTGAGTACTACGAATAGAGTACGAATACAAATGCGGAAATTCCGAGACTCGACTGTTCTACGAGTCTGAAAATTGAGTTCTAGATTTTTCTCTTATCTCTCTCACCATTCTACAGTTTACTGTTTATAGTTCCCTGGGAATTCCATGTCTCGATATGTGTCTGCTTTAGGAAACCAACCTTAATACTTGATCTTTACTCTACACCTTGGGATGAAAGTGAATGATCCGGGAAATAAAATGATATTGCTTGTGCGCGATTGGGGTATATAAAGGAATCTAGTCTGTGTATGTAGAACGCTTAGAATAGGTCACGAGCCAGCGTTGATGGTGATTTGTATCTTGCTGGACTTGGGCAAATGACGCTGATGCAGGGGGGTATGGTATCCCGTGGTATATCCACTGGAATGAGTCCAATGTACCGATACGAACTTGAGGTGAAAGTGAAAGTGAAAGTGAAGCAAACTCCACACAAACAAGAAAATGCTACCTTTCCTTGCCTTGCCACGTTGAGAAAGTAAAGTGAATAGATGTAATGATAGATGGTCCATCGTATAAAGACCATCATCTTCATCATCAAGCCAGAGTACCAACCGTCCGCGGTCTATACCCATCTACACCAGAAGTCATACTAGACGTATTCCTCGCCGACACCGTTGTCGGAGAAACAGGCACTGGCACAGCAGGTAACGCAGTAATACTCGACCCCGTCTCCCCAACCCCAACATCCTCATTCACACTCACACTCATATCAAAACTCTTCTCCAACTCCTCGTCAATAGCAATAGACAACACATGAATCCGTGGCGATATCTCCGGCCGTTGTTTGAATGAGTACGTACTCAGGAATTCGGGTTCTTGGGTCCAGGACATTTGTCTTTCGAGATTTGCATCAACGGTTGACAGGTGCCCAGTTCCACTTCTAGGGGCGTGTCCGCCCCCATGTCCTCCGTGTGGGTGTAGATTCTCAGAAGACTTTGTGTTTGTGCGGAAGATACTACTCGGCCATTCTTTTGTCTTTGCGAAGGTTGTGCCACAGCAATTTGCCGTTTTGGCGATATTATCCCATGCCTCGACGACGCGGTCTGTTTTGAGGAAGTGGGAGATTTGGTCTTTCATCGTGTCGAGGCCGTCTGGTTGTGAGTGTGTGTGGGGGTGTTTTTGTTGGGAGGGTTGTGGTTTTGAGTGAGGAGCTGCAGCTGCTCCTGCTGCAGCTCCTGGTGGTTGTCTACCCATTGACTGCTGTGTTCGTGGACGGCCATTAGCCCATAGTGCTTTGAGTTGTTCTATCGATGCACTTCTAGTCTTTAAAGTTTGTGCTGGCGCTGTCGAGGGCCGGTTATGTGTGTCTGTTTTATCGCCGACGGAACGTTTGGGGAGGAATGGTCGGGAGAGTTTTCGTGTGAGTCGGGATGGGGTTCGGGGTGGAGAGGGATGATCGGTGGTATTGCTTTCTGTTTCTCGTATGAGGGCGCTGCATGATCTGGCTCGATTGAGGACTCGGGGCATGATGCTGTTTCGTCGGGAGTGTTTGGCAGTGCTGGTATCAGGACCGGCATGGTTCTGTTCTGCGACGAGAGTATCGTCCAGGTTTCGTGAGGCGGGTCGGGACTTGGGTTTTGATAATGGGTCGCGAGGGAGTGGTTTTTCGGATATAGGTCGGCGGCCAGGTGTACCTGGACCAGGACTTCTTGTAAAGAGTCTTTGTCGGACTGACATGGGCCGTGTAGAGGCTCGGTTGGCAGTCTTGACGAGAGAGCACTGCAAAAGTTAGCATTATGACTAACACCTCAAAACACGATTGTGTCTGATTTGATGTTCAAAACTCACCACATCCTTCCGACTAGCCACACCCACACGTCGCTGTATTTCAATAACCGCAAAAGCAAGCTGACCCAATGCCTTTTGCAGCGCAGCACCCCGTCGACGAAGCTTCGACAAAGCCACAACCCAACCCTCCATATTCTCCATCATCGCCTGATAAAAAGCCCTTAGACTATCAGTCTCAAAACACCCCTCATTCCCCAATTGCTGCAAATAATGCCACAGAGCACCCATAGCCTCTTTTGCCTTTCTTAAATCTTTCAACGCATCCGTAATCGCCAGCGTGAATCGCTCAACGGCATGCTCGATCTGGTCATTGTAGGATACCAGCGCGAGTCGGAAATTACGGTCTTCCAGCATCTCGTCGAAGACGGCGAGATTGCCGAATGGGAGGCTGAGGTATTGGATGCGCGTGCGCACGTCCAGGTGGATAATTAAAAAGTCCTCGGTCGTTCGTTGGAGGAAGCCATCTAGTTCGTTGACGTGACCTTGGAGAATTTGCATAACTGCCGCGGGGGATTTGGCCTGTCGTTTGCCTAGTAGGTGGACACCAAATACCATCTGGGAGACCAGCTTCCAGAATGGGTGGTATCTAGAAAGTTGGTTAGACATTGCTATCGTAGTAAGATATTGTCACTAGGTGACTCACTGTTCAGTCGCCCTCTGCCGCCATTTCCTCCCACATAATCGCTCGTACTCATCATTCTCCAGTAAGTCCCGCCGACGTGTCTGCGCGTCGAGCTCAACAATCCACTGACTAGCCAAACCAGGAACAGCTTCAGCTATAGATTCTTCAAAAGGACCCTGAAGTTGAGAAATTGGATGTACTGGAGATGACGAAGATGAAGAAGGCGGGCGGTTTTCGGTATCGGTGTTGGTCGAGCATGCCGGCTGCGCTTCACAATGGAGACTGGCACCAGCAGGCGGGGCAGTCCCCAGGGATTCCACCATTGCAGCCATCAATGAATGAGATGTCGAGTATATAGAATGACAGAATGTCCCCTCAAGTCAATTCGTCTCGAGCCAATTGATCCAATGCAAATTGAGACACTCAACACCAATGCATGACCTCCCAATCCAATGTTATGCCAGCATCCATCGGGGGGGGGGAAGTAGCGGAATATAAAATCGCGATCGAATGCAGCTCAGCTGAAAGGGGCGTTTTTCATGCTGCAGTGTGGATGCAGCTGCAGGTGTAAACTCCGGGATCGGAATCAGATTTCTCGAAAGTGAAACGCGCAGGTAAACTCGGTGGGCTGGAAAAGCAATGGCTGGAGTACGAATCAATTAGGTCGGGACTGTCCTGGACAATTGCTAATTTTTCCGTCTATTCTGGTCCGTTAGAAAGGAGGGAATCTCCCTGGTTTGGTGGGAGGTAGGAAAGGGAAAGGGAAAGGGAAAGGGAAAGACATACAGTAGGTGAGGGAGTGAGGAAGTGACCGACCAAGGAGGGGGGGGGGAATATGTACAGTAATAAATTAAAATACAGTACTCCGTAGATAGGGCAGACTGAATAGATTAAAAGTGAGGCTTTGGGCTTTGGGCTTTGGACTTTCGGGTGAGACCTGCACGGTCAATGGGGATGTCTTACTTTAGAGTCCACAGTTCATAGATTGTAGATTGTAGATTGATTTCAAGATCAACGAACAAAGGGGGAAACAGTAGAAGTTCAAATCGGAGAAGCGACCGTTTCGGAGGCCTCATTTCGGGAATTTAATAATAATTGAATCAATTCTCTTTGTTAAAATGCGTTGTTGTGGAGTCAAGTTACCAAGTTACCAACTTAGTGCCATAAGTGGATCCCATTTTCCAGGGGAAATTTGGCTGATTTGACGGCTTCCAACGTGTCAGGATCCATGGAGAGTTAAGGACTGACCTTTTGACAACTGGGCCAAAGCGGCAACGGCAGTTAGCCTGGTGAAATTGGTACAGTAGGATGAGTTATATTACAGTATACAGTATACAGTATAGTATTATTAGCAGAGAATAGGGGAAAAAAAGACAAAGAAAAAGTGACAATCTGTGACTGTGACCAACACACGAGTCTAGTGGAACACGCAGCTAGTCCCACGAGTCCACGAATGTAGTTCGTAGGTCAGTGTAAAGAACCATACTGCCTATTTCTGGGAACCATAGGCCCGATCGTGATTATTACATTTTTGCATTGGAAAAGGTGAAGAAAACCAGAAAGTGTACTCCGTAAACCGACCGGGTTCGAGGCTTCTAGGCCCAGACGATCGGTGGGACCCGCTAGACTGGCTAATTACAGTAATCTCCGAGGAGTCTGCATAGCCAAGCTTGTTATTCTTAAGATTCTAATTGCTTTGATGATAGCTGTGAAATGAGAATTGTTAGATATCTAGGTATATGTATATAAAGCTGTGTATATGTCTGTTAGGCCAGAGCTAAGCTAGTGACTCTCTTCTCCTTTCTTTAATGATAGATATAAAGTACGAAGTGGAAAGATAACCATTTATATGTACATATATACAACTATATCTCTCTGATATCTCACATCACCCACCATTCACATCATCCTCCACAAAAATCGGATCCCAGAAATTCGTCGGCAGCGAAATATCCAAAAACTCCCCAAATAACGTATCAATATCCGCAAACCCATACATCATAGCACTACTATCTAGGTCATTCAGCCTAGGATTCCCAGCTACCAATGGGCTATCGACACCCGTCGGTACTGGTCCTGGGACTGGTGCCGGCACTGATGTCGGTGTCGGGTGCATCTCAACAGCCCTTTGACTAGACTCCGTCCTCCCATCGATCCCCGATATCATCGGGACAGTAGTGCTATCACGACCAGCCTCCAAACTGCTACAGCTACAGCTACTACCAACCATAGTAGTAGCAGCACTACCTCCTCCAACCTGGCCATGCCCAGACTCAGTCTCCAGCACAACCCGTCTCTCATGCTCATGCTGATGTTCATGTTCACCCCCAATCTGCGCCAACGCCCTCCTCCCCAACCTCGCCATAGCCTCCGCAGAGTACCACTCACCCCCCATCCCCTCCAAAAGCCCACAACAACCCTCCAAACTAGCCCTCGCCCGATCAAAATGCGTAATCAACCGACTGGCCCGTAACTGTCGATACGACACCCCCATCGACAACGAAATCGCATACGCCACGACCGGTAGTGGGGGTAGATTCCCCGCGCATTCGGTGGCCACGATGGAGTGGATGCGGATTGCGGCGAGGCCTTGGCGGATGCTGGAGAGTTTTGTGGTGTCTAGTGTTGAGGTGGGCGAGGAGCGGCAGGAGAGGATTGCGACGCTGTGGTAGTAGAGTTCTAGGAAGCCTGTCAAACAAAGATAGCGGATTGGTTAGTCGGTTAGTTTTGGAACTAGGTAATGGAATATTTGGGAAGGACATACCAAGTGTGGCAAAATCTATATCACCCTGTCCAGCCTCACCCACTATATCCTCGAATGCAGGAAATCCTTCCTCCCATCCACTGGTTACACCCGCTGATGGTCGATAGAAGGATATCACGGTTGCCAGCAACTCTGAAACAGCCAACCACACTCTAAACGCCGCAGACCCAGATCCCTGACCTAGACCTCGACCTCGACCTTCACCTTGACCCTGACCCTGAGTCTCAGTCTGACTCCCCAGTCCAGGCATCCCAATCCCAATATCCCAATCCGCCAAAATCACCGGCCTACCCCCCAGACAAGCATGCATCTTATCCAAAGTCCACAGCCCCCAAAACAACAATCCCAACGAATCCCCCTCCTCCGTCCTCCCCGGCCGGTCCAAATGCAAACCCACCGTCTGAGCCTGGTGGATCGCCTCACAGAGATGCAAAGACGCCGCTTCCGCACCTTCGTACCCCTCGCAATGCAGTGACATCAGTGCTAGAATGCGGATGCGCGTGTAGCGATCTGGTTCGAGGCCTGCGGCCATGGCGGAGACGAGGCCTTTGTAGAGTTCTGTGCAAAAGGTTCGGGGTGGGAGGGGGGTGGTTTGTTTTGTGAGGCGGAGGTGTGGGTGGGCGGTTGGGTGTTTGGCTGCTATGAGGCAGATTGCTCGTTCGAGGAATGGTGATGTTGAGGTTGAATTGGTGCTTTTGGTTGTGGGTTGGTCTACCAGGGGTATGATAGGGTTGACTTTTGAGAAATATAGAGCTGCGAGGGGTTCCCGAGTCGACACGGGGAGTCGAGTACATGCTTGCATTGCAGATGTATATCGCTGATTGAGCACAGCAGCCACAGATTGGCTCTCGAGAGCACCCGTATCAGACGGCGCCGTTGAAAGAGCATTCGCATCCGTAGTCGCAGACGGACGTTTCGCCCTCGCAGCGTCCGCACTATCAGGTGAACCAATCCAGAGTCCGATTCGATCTCGCAGGGGATTTCCAATCGGTTCATCAAGTCGTTCACGAATAACCGATTCAGGATTTAAATCACCCACGAATCGCTCTGTACTTGATAAAGCCGGTAAAGCCGGGCCCGCAGACACAGATGCAGTTGCAGTTGCAGTTGCCGTTGCCGTTGCACTCTGTGCCCGCGTAGGATCCTTCAAAAACGATCGCGGACGCTCATAGTTCAACCCATTCGCATTGCCACTAGAAGATTGCGTCGTCGCATCCACACCCCGAATTTTTCGCGGTGGTCTATGCTCTTCAACCTCCGAACCTGCCGTGAGGTGTCGGCATCGTTTCTATGGATGGTGTTAGCCTCCGCACAGTACTTGGGAGATTACGTAGTGCAGCGCAGTAGGTATAGTGTGTGTGGTGTAGGACTTACCTTGCTTCGCTGACACGCCGGACACGCTTTTAAAGCCCGAGTCCTTGTTCGCGACTGCGGTGTATCGGCGAGCCAGGTGAGCTCCATTCGGGAGGTGGTTGAGTTTAGTAGCCTTTCAGGCTGTAGCTTGCGGCCGGTGTGGGTTTATCGGTTCGGGTGGTGGAGCTGGGCTGCTATCAGTACATATGTATCGCCAGAGTGGCTAACTATTAATGGTGTGAGGACTCCTATTGGTGTACACTGTTGGCTGGATTCTATATATTTGATGGATTTATGTTTATTAGGACCATACTCAATGGGTATGAATGTGTAGAAATGAGTATTGCAATCATTGTGGGTGGAAAACATGAATAGTTTTGTATAATTCCCAGACTCCCAATCCAATATCCAACCCTCAACGCCACCGAATACATAACCAAAAGAATATAAGCTGGAAATGCCAAATAATACAACTAGTTATATACAACTAGTTATAATCCAACAATGCCGAATGTATCCATTCATACAACCTTCTTAGCCTCCTCTTTCTCCGCCGCAACGAGTGCTTCAAGAGCATCATCGTCATCAAACTCATCCTCTACAGGAGCAGGCTTGACCGTCTCATCAGATTTCTGTACCGGCGACGACGATACATTCGCCAAAGCAGCCGAGTTCTCCTTCTCAGCTACCGGCGGCACCACCACAGCCTTTTTACTCGGCACGAGACTCCAGTCAATAATCCCATCTTCACCATATCTCTCCGCGAGCCAGTCATTGCATTTCTTGAAATGACCATTGTCAAACTGTCAAGCAGCAATCGTCAGCCATTCATTCCCACCAAGTCATATATCATCTCTCTCCCCCCCAGAGAAAACTTACAAATCCACCATGCGCACTCAACGGACTCGGATGCACAGACTGCAAAACACAATGCTTCGACTTATTAATCTTAGCCACCCTCGTCCCCGCCGGTTTCCCCCACGCCAAAAACACAACTCCATTACTCCTCACACGCGCAACAAGGTCAATCGCCTTTTGCGTGAACTTCTCCCATCCCTTGTTGGAGTGACTGTTCGCCGCATGTGCGCGGACAGTCAGACAAGTGTTGAGCATGAGGACGCCCCGCTCGGCCCAGGGAATGAGGAGACCCCCGTTATTGGGGGGTGCCACGAAGTCGGGGTAGTTCTTTTTGATGCCCTTGTAGATGTTGACAAGGGAGGGGGGTGCGCGGGTGGGTGGGCGGACGGAGAAGCAGAGGCCGTGGGCTTGGTTGTCGTTGTGGTAGGGGTCTTGGCCGATTATGACGGCTTTGACGGTGTGGAGGGGGGTGTGTCTGGACCTGGAGGGTACAAGAACATTGTTAGCACTGGGAATGATATCTCCTGGCTAGTAAAGAGGTGCATTGCTTACCAGGAATACACATCCTCCTCAGGAGGAAAAATCTTGACCTTCCCCTCCTTCTCCTTCTTCAAAAACCTCTTCAAATTCAAAAACTCCGTCGTAACAACCTCATCCTTAAGATGCGCCAACCAACTCTCATCCAAAGTGTCAATCTCCAACTGCAACAACTCCTTCTGCTCCGGCGTTAGACTAGCAACCCATTTCTCTTTACTGAAAGTGCTAGACCGTGGCGCAGTAGTTGTAGTTGTACCTGTAGCATTTGTCCCTGGCGTGTTTGTCGATGTACTGAGAGCCTTGGGTTTAGGAACTCCGAAGAAAGACGTGATGCTGCCGCCCTTGGGCTTTTTGGGATCGGCGGAGCTGGAGAGGTGGTCTGCCTTGCGTTTGAGGGCGGGACTGACCATGGCGAAGAGTGGGGGGAAGGGATAGCGGTGAGGGAGACGGAGGATGGGGAGCATGCAAATATGGTGCTGTGAATATTGTTGAAAGAGAGATAGAAGGGAAAGGGGGCTGGAAGGGAGACTTGAAATTTCCCCAGGATTCAATTGGCTCAGGGCTGGGAGCCGCTTGGATTCGACGCGTTGCGCGGAACGCGTCTTGGATAAGATAAGCGGACTGGGACCAAAGGATGGGAGCTGTCACATTTGATCTGCAGGAATACGCAGAAATACTATATGTATTATTATTTTCCAGGTAAATGGCAATAATGGTTGTATGTTACTTACGAAGGATTCAGAGTGAAATTACTCATTAGGATGGTTGGTCTACTCGTTCTACCTCAAGGGGCGACTACGAATACCGATTTTGATCAACAGACATCACGAGGGGGTTTCCATTTCAGTTTGTAGATGATACAAGTAACTATAGCAAAGGACATTCATATTCCAACGTCAACACAAGATCGCATTTACAGCTCATCATGGATGTCCTCCTCCTTCTCAGTGGCTGCAGGGGCCTCAGCAGCCTCGGTGGAAGAGGCAGCAGAGGGAGCAGCAGTGACATCGCCACCCTCAGTAGCCTTCTTGCCACCAGCCAGACCGTCAATCTCGTACTTGCCGTTCTCCTTGATGAACTGGACAAGGTCCTCAACGGTACGGGAGCCGGCGTACTCAACAGGGGAGTCCTTCTTGCCAGCGGGGAACAGCTTGATGGTAGGGAAGCCAGTGATGGAGTCGGGGACATCGTTGGCGGTAGCGTCAACCTTGGCGACAACAACCTTGTCCTTGAACTCGGCAACGTCGGCGTATAGGGCAGCGAGCTCCTCGTACTTGGGAGCCAGAGCCTTGCAGTGTCCACACCAGGGGGCGTAGAACTCAAGCAGGACATCCTTGTCGTTGTCAATGACAACCTCCTGGTAGTTCTTGCCAACAACGACGGTGACGGAGCCCTCCTGCTCCTCAGGGATGGGCTCGGACTTGATGCTGGGGTCAACCTTGCCGTCCAGAACATCCTGGATGAACTTGGCAACCTCCTTGGCCTCGAGCTTCTTGGTCTGGTCGTAGGGGTACTTGGCGTTGTTCTCCGTCTCCTGGATGGCGAAGGCGGGGAACTTCTCGGGCTCCAGGTTCAGGTTGCCAGCGTGAGCACCGAACGCCTTGGCGTCCAGGGTGACAATGTTGATCTTACCACGCTGCTTCTCAGCAATGGGTCGGAACTCCTCAGCGAACTGCTCACGCTCCTCGGCGGTCTCGGCGAAGATGTAGGCGAGAGGGATACCAGCGGCCATGTACTTGGAGTAGGTCTCGGGGCCGAGCTCACCAACAAGGGGAGTGCTGGCAATCTTGACCCACTTCAGGATGGACTCCTCATCGAGCTTGCCATCGTACACAGCCTTCTTCTCATCGAAATCCTTGTAGAGAACGATCGAGGGCTGCTTGGCACCCTCGGTCTTGGCGAGCTCGGCGTCGTTGGAGGCACCGATGAGGAAGTTGTCGCGCTGGGACTCGGCGAACGCGGTGAAGCTCTCGTTGGCGGTCTTGTCGGCGGAACCGATGTAGCCAACGATGGTGATCTTATCCATGGTCTTGAACTCCTCCAGGGTCTCCTCAGTGAGGATGGAAACGGCGGGCATGGACTGCTTGACCATGTATGAGACGATCCTGTAAGAAGAAAAAAACATCAGTGAGTCGACGATCCCAAAAAGTGCAGCAAAGCAATGACAAGCTACTTACGAGTCAGTCTGACGGGCACCGCCATAAGGCTTGTGCGAGTCGGGGCCACGGAAGACCTTCAGGGTTGGGTAGCCGTCGACCGCGTAGGTTCGGCACAGCTCCTCCTCAACTGTGCAGTCCACCTTGACGAGGGGAATGTCCTTCTCCTTCAGAATGGTGGCAGCCTCCTCGTACTTGGGAGCCAAGGCCTTGCAGTGACCGCACCAGGGAGCGTAGAACTCAGCCAGGACCAGCGGGTGCTCCTTGATGAACTCGGGAAAGGTCTCGCCGGTCAGCGCGAGGACGTTGACGTCCTCAGCAGCCTCGGCGGCGGGCGCTGAGGCCGAAACGGCCGCAGTAGCGCCCAGCAGGCTCAGGATGAGAGGGGTGAAGGACCGCATGATGATTCAATTAGTATGTCAAAAAGCCGTGATCACCTGGTGGAGTCAAGCGGGTTGAGGTTAGCTGATGTTTTGGAGATGGGAGAGCAAATAGAGCGATGATCAGGAACAATAACAATCCAGGACATTCAACATTCAGTTGAGATGGGGTATAGGAAGATCAAGAGAGAGGGGTGAAGCTTACCCAAACGGCCTGGTATACAAAGAAGGGATGAGGTGGAAGGGTGGGAGAGCAAGAGGTCTGGTGTATTTAATGATGACGGGATGGGGGCCGGGGTCGTAGAGGACAGTTTGTTCTTTGCGGCTGCGGGAGTGGAGAGTTGCAGAACAGCAGTGGAGCTCCTCTTAGTTGCTATGCAGGGCGCCCAAAAGCAAGGGGATTTATAAGACCCCGACCCTTTTGTATTCGTCAGGTCTTGGGTACTTTTGGATTACGGAGTATAATTCAAGGGTCATCTCTATTTTTCTAGTCTATCTATCGTGGGGGGGTTTTTTTTCACTTGACCTAATTGTGTGTAAATATGAATTAGGTACAGTATTATCATGGTTGGCTCTATGGTATGTGCATCTTATACTGTAGGTTATACTTCTTGGACCCTTGGTAGAGTCGTTTAGTTTACGAGGTACATTACCACTTTAGAAAACTAATTGATTACATTCTCGATGGGGGTCAATACCGCATAGATCATTGCTATGGGATCTGCCAATCTCAAGCTGAGATGTTCTACAGTATGTACTTCTTCAGGCCACATACCAATGATCAAGAAGCTGTCAACTCCTACCGTACAACACCTCGGCAGGGATAACCTTAGACCTAACCACCTTTTTATACTTCCCACGGTCATAAATCATGATCATGATCCCTATACAAAATAATAATGACAATTCTACATTCAAGGTACCCGATCACCCGATCTTCCTCTCGATCGACAGGTACCTCGATACAGTACGTGCAGGATACTTCCCGTGTCCCCCGGATCAATTATGGCAATACGAGGCCCAGACTATTGATCAGTGATATAATTGCTTCTGGCCACGTTACCCGTGAGTTACACATCAGTTTCTGAGCAATTCTCAACACCGTGGCCTTTCCCCGGTAGAATTGGTAGAATTGACGGTAAAAAAAATCATTGATAACGTATTCCCACCGAGAGAGTGAAGAATAGAGTACTTGTAATATGTAATTCTTATTTCTGATGATGATCATGACGATCAATTATTACAATGATCTTCATGCAGGAACAACCTGACCAATCTACTGACTCCGACCCTGAATTCAATTTATACACGTACAATCATAGTTGTCTATACTTCCAAAGCTAGTTGATGCTCACAAAAGCAAAACCGAAATCTACAATTCAGGCACCGCAGGTACCACAGGCCCCGGAGCCACCACAGTCAACCTGGTAGTAGGCCCCGCTACTCCGGACTCCTCCTCCGCGTCAACGGAGATCTCCCCGTATCCCGCTGTTTCAGAGAGACGGTCTAGTTCGGCACCAAGCTCTAGCGCATCCCGCTTGCCGCGATCCACATCCACCAGCAGCATCAATGGCAGTGGGAGGAATATGAGAATAGCCAAAAAGATAAAGGCCGGTCGGATTTGGCCATAGCGATCGGTGATTGCCCCAACAATAGCCGGTCCAAAGATGCTCGATCCCTTGTCGGTGATCGCGTACAAAGCGTAGAATGCTGCCTCGTAGCCCGGTGGGATCAGCTCGGCGAAGAAGCTTCGACAGTATGAGGAGAGGCCACCCATCACCAACCCATACACCGCGCCCAGCGGATACATCTCCCAGGGTTGTTGCAGGCCAATCCCCATTCGCTGCACGGACGGGAAAAATCCGAGAATACCGTAGATCGGAATAATCTCGAATAAAATAATGCAGGCAATGATGGTCTGCGACGTTTTAAGACCAAGGAGCCCCGATACATAACTCCATGAGAATGCACCAAACACTCCGGCCACCATGACAATCACATTGATCAGTCCGAGGGCTGCGGGTTTCATGTCAAGCTCGGTTTTGGCAAACAACACTGCCGTGCCACTAACAGTGGCAATGCCGTCGCTGAGGAGGAACCATGCCGTTAGGAAGATCAGAATATCCTTCAGCCGTCGCGCGCGCATGGCTGTCTTCGCAAGAGACTTCCATGAGTAGGTCAGGTATGCCGCCCAGGAGTCTAATGGTTTCCCATCACTTGCTAGAAGTGGAGGACCTGGACGGGCGCGAAGCCAAAACATGGCCGGGATGGTGAAGACACACCACCATAGCCCGATCAGGAACAATACCAGACGTAGGGAAAAGGTGGTTTGATGAAAGACCACCACGACTAGGATTGCCACAATCTGCAGAATCACGGCGCCAACATAGCCTATTCCAATTCCATAGGAGGAGATCTTTGTGGAAACTTGGAGTTCCACCGAGGTCATGATGTCCAGTGGACTCTCTCCATCCACTCGAGGTTCAAGGAGTGGAGTGGAGGCGTCGGGTCGGCGCAGAGTTTCATCTTCCAATGAACCGCCATTCTCTCTAGACGGGCTAGTAGCATCCAATGCCTCTTGGACATCCAGGCTCTTCTCCAAAACCAACGGATGGTGGCGGACAAGGACCGGTAAGAACGAGTTGAGAAGGACAAAAGACGCACCAAAGCAGGTATTAGCAACGATAGCAAGGAGTCCTCCAAGAAGATAGACTCGGGGAACCACTGCAAGGAACAACATCGTAGCAGTGGCACCGATGAACGCAAAAGTGACCAGCAGCTTCTTGCGATAGCTTCCATGATCCGCAGCGCCAGACATGGATATGATTAGAATCGCTTGGACCAGGACGCTGAGCGAAAAGGTATACAAGGCGAAGCTGGCCGTGTTGATCTCGGCACCAAGGAAGAAGATAATACATTGGCCGGCATCGGGTTTTTGAATATGATATCCCTCCTGACCGGACATTTCCTTTGAGGGATTCCATGTTGGGGTACAGGGGGTTGTCTTGTCGGATAGGAGCACGCCACGATCTCGCGCCAGTTGTTCGAGTGTAATCGGAAGAAATGAGCCTATTCAGAATGAGTATTGAATGACGAGACCAGGCCGGTCGAGCCGATTTATTCATCAGCGGTACATACCCATGGCACACACGGTGAAGACCTCAGCTGCCCAGCCATAACAATACCAGCCCGCAAGCTCCCGCTTACTTGTTGGCCGTGGATCATCACCGAGATAATGTGGGAGCAGGCCATCAGCCTCCCCTGTCTCCCCCTCCTCCACTTCGTGTATGCTCATCGTTAAAGCTGTAGGCCTAGAGGTCGAGACCTGTGGAGATCCTTGAGAGGGGAGGCTTGGATAGCTATCGTGGATGGTGAGGTCATGGGGGAGCATTCCCGGTATGGAATCGGTAATTACAGCGTCATCCTACCAATAAGGCGGTAGGAAGGACCACAGCACAATGTAGGGGATACCAACCCCTAACAATACCAGGCACCAAGGCAGCAAAGGCTCGGCGGTGCGTGCGCATCGCGCTTTCACACTCGATCGCTTTGGGCGTCTCAACTTTCATCACTTTCGACAGCCTCATCTCACCTCACGGCCTCGGCCACTCCTGTCCTGACGACCTTACAGTTCTTACCGGTCTTGACGACAACCTCGCTCACCCAGCTGATTCCACGACCTTCCTTTTCCCTTCGATACGCATCGGAGATTGTGCAGCCAACGTCGGCGCAATTCGAACGGCCTCCTCCCCTCCTTCATAGCGTCACTTTCCTACTCGACATCCTTCGCTACCTCGGCCTGCCTACTTGATCAACCGTCTCTCGCTCCCACCTCTCTACGAACATTCAATTCGGACTCTGGTCGTGCGCCCGGCTCCCCTTGATTATGACCGGGGCCATTGTTTTGGACGGCCACTGATACGCATGGCACTGGGTTGAGAAACTCTTTCTTGTTAACTGGTTTCGAACCTCTGAATCTCTGCCTCCCACCGGTGCCGGCTGGTTTCGAGCAGTGGCTCAGCTAGGTCGCTCGGTCGGTGCCGTGCAAAAAGTCCGGGAAGGAAAGGCAATCCTAGGGAACCGAGCCTTCTTCGGCGAATTGCCTAACCTGTGCCTAGGCAGACATGCCCGGCGTCATCATGGAAAATGCCAATGTCGAGGGATCTCTGCGGAGGCCAGGTCTCAATGAGGCTACCAACGGCGCACACGGTTCTATGGGGTCTAGTGAAAAGTTTGGTCAACGACCGGCCCTCACGAATGGGCCGGTTCATGTGAATGGCACAGGACGTGAAACCGACAACTCAAACCAGCTTTCCAGGACAACGCAGCGCATGGAGGAGCTCGCCATAACACCGTACGAAATTCCTCATATCACCCAAGGGTTCTTCCCATTCGGAACACTCGTCCATCGAGCCGTGCAGAATTGCTGGAATGAGTTAGCAGAGTTGATCTCGGAATTGGCGACCATTCAGGTGCCCCCAGATCATTCAACTGCACATGGCGCAATCGGCAAATCTCCCGGGAACCAGTCTGCGCAAAACATGCACAAGAAGCTCAAGATTTTGGAATGGGGACATGCCAAGAGAGCGGAGTTCATCAAACTCCTTGTCCTCTCAGATTGGAGCCGACAAGCCTCGGAAGTCAGTCGGCTTATTGATATCCAAGGATTCATTCGCACGCGGCACCAGGCGTACTCCAATGCGATGAATTTGGTGGGTGTAATGAAGCAAGATCTTGTCAGAGCACAGGTGGCCAACCCAGATCTGAAAACGGCGCTCGAGGTCCTTGCCAAGGGCAGGGTGGGCTCTCTACCAGATGTAAGTTTTAAATTCAATGACTGATTTGTTCTAGATGGGGCCTGGAATAGAGCTAATCATTTCTGTCACAGTTTGGCTACAAGCCCCCAAAACCACTGTCTGCGCGTGCGACTCTCAAAAAGTTGCACAAGATCAACCGAATCATCAGTGCGAGGCTAATACTGCAAGACCAAGTACCCCATGCTTTCCGACAGTATCGGGTCCACGACGGTCGAGTTACCTTCACAGTAGCTGGAGAATTCGAGCTTGATCTTTCGGTTGCGCAGGAAGCGAAGACCTCCCAGTTCTTCTTCGTTGATATTCGATTCCTTTTTACCCCCTCTTCTCCGATTCCCAAAGGCCGCATCCTCAATGAACTTGAGGTGGAGGTTAATCGGATACTTTATAATGATGGCTTGCTTGCATGCTTCAACTTCCTGCATGGCTTGGTCCTAACAAATAAGGTCAACACCCTCTTCAGGCAAGCTCAAGAGCTTGCACGAGGACTATGGTCGGATTTGTTACGCATTGAGCTCCTTCATCGCACACTTGTCGTTCAGTACTGGCCATCGAGGGCAGGACCCAAGAGCTGGATCGAGATCGGCGTTCGGAGGAGCAGCCCTGACTCGAGTATCAAGGTCCCACACCTCAATCTTCGCTGGATGCGCGATGGCCAACAAGCGAACAGCATTGATCTCAAGTTTGATACGGATGTACTCTCCATGGAGCGCATTCTTCGAAGTGTGATCGCGCTACATACGTCGTATGTGCTTTCCTCTGCATACGCTACTTTGAGGAAGCACATTTTGTTCGCCAACCATGTCCTATCCCTAAAGGGACAGCTTTCTTCGTCAGAGCCAAGCGATTGCTATCTTGACTTGCAGCTAACGACTACTCGGCACCTGCGGGTCTCTATCGAGCCTCAGTCTGGAACGATCACGCTTTGCGGTACACCGAGTGTGGTGGAGCGCTTGGAGGGCGACCGAGCTTCGGCCAAGCCAGCCGTAGAGGAGCTTTTAACTCGGATCGCCCGCCTTCGCTGTGGCACTGCCGTGGAGGAAATCGAATCCGGCACCAAGGCACTTGGCCTGGAGAGTGTCAACCACAGAGCAGTGGGACTGGACATTCGCAAACTCTTCCCACCTAATACTGTCCGCTCGGCTTTCTTTACGCATCAAACGTGGGATCGCCGCTGGATCGCCGCCGCAACGAGCAGCATGGATGGAGATCAATGGTGGCTGGTGCAACTTCGGCCAGAGGCTCGGCGCTCGGCGCTGCCATATGGAGTTACTGACGGCACTTCGAGCCCCGCGCTGGCGCATGCTGTCAGCAGCACTTTGATGGGATCGGGGCGTCGGTTCGACTACACTGCGTGTGCAGAACTTGTCTACGGTTTGACCGGTATGCTAGCGATATATGCCAACGCTCGATGCTTGACAGATTTGCCAGGTGTCCGTTTCCAACCGACTCTGGAGAAACTTGAGTTGGGATCAGACTTGCAAGTTCCAGATCTCTACATTGACTACAAACGATCCACCCTCCCCAAGGCGTTCCAAATACCTTTACCCGCTTCGCAATTGCAGCAGGACTCCTTCTTGGGAAGTACCATCTGTCTTTCATTCCAAGGAGTCGACCGAAAGAGCACCTCTGCAATTTTGGTGGCGTCTGGTACATTGCAACGGCGCATCAAGTCCCTCCATCTGCTTATCTCCCAAGTGGATCCCGACATTATCGTGCAGGACAAGGGAGGCGGTTTCGCGCTCCGTCTTGTTGTCCCAGCAGGACAATCCGCTGTCGTCGGTCTCTTCGAACGTCTGCAACGACTCGACTGCGTGATCTACGTCCTTCAAAAACTTATTCAAAAGGGCATGGAGCCGCGGGCCATGTCTTTGTCTCAATTCACATTCCTCTATGGCCCAGAGAAAAAGCTGCGGGCCACATTCGGCATCGACGTCGAAGGACCTTCACCATCTACTCCCATCAACACCCCTCAGGTTCTCTCACAGGCCACTCCCATCTTCCGCCTGCAACTGAAGCTCAGCTTCGACAGTCCCAGTCCCCACCGTCGTATTCAAGAATCTCTCGGCGTTGTGCTTAACCACCGCTTCGCCGAGGTCGGTATCGATCCCATTCTCGCATTGATGGCAGATACATTCCCTCTCCTACGCAGCCTGGATCAAATGATCACGAAACCAGCCCAGTCGGAGTCCGCTCTCGTGCATGTCACCGTGCGCAGTCCCACCGTCTTCCAGATTCACTATCCCAAGCTAAGATATCGGTTCCGACTATCCGCGCATCTGCGACAGGGCCGGACCGAGTGGCTACTCGAGGACGCCAACCGTCCGCCTCCAGTGGAGCCCAGCCAAGTCTCAGCCGTCGTCCACGAAAACGTCTACAGTGCCAGGGGTGATGGTTGGCAAGGTCTCGGAGACGGTGCCAGAGCGTCTACATCCCGCGTTGGAGATCTTCTCTCCAAGCTGCACGAGTGTCTGGGCACGTGTCAACCCGTCCCAGAGCCTGGACCTGTCTTACAGAGCTTGCAAAGCACAAACGGGAATATGAAGCTTGCACAGTCTAAACCTGCCTCGAAGCCTGCACAAGAGAAATCTGCACCCACGCCACAGGCCAAACCTAAGACGACCTCACCGAAGAAGAAAAAGGCAGTGGGAAACAACGACGTCATCACGATCGATTAATGCTATGCATGGAATGAACTGGGGATTTGCTCTCTGTGAGAGCGCCAGATAACTCCCGGCAAGGCTTGTTGTTTTAGATCTATCGGGGGCAGATCGATGTCTGCTTGCCCCTCACGCAATGTAATCCTAGAATTTTCAATGTGATATGCATAATCTACGGTTTCTTGGATAAGATGTAGTATTTGATGGTTGGAGTGTAGTTCTATTCGTTGTAACCCCAACACAGAGTGATGCACTCGACGCATGTCAAGCCGTGAATGTGAGCCTCCTTTACCAGACAACATGCAGGAAGACAGCTACAAGGCTGTTCAGGAAATACAATTTAAAAAGACACAATCAGATCATCCACCAAATTACATGCCGACGTTCCTCATTCATCGACTTTGTTCTTCTAGAACGTCAACTGTAAGTGATTATATGTGTATAAGAAGCAAGTGGGTGGTTGAATTGGTACTTAGCTATATAGATATAACCTATTAGTAGAGATTGTATTAATTTGTTAATAAGAAATTACTAACTACTAACTAAAATCTTTAAGAAGATTAGCCTTACTTTTAGGACTAGACCCTAGAATACTACTTCCTAAAGGTAGCTAAAAAAGAGAGAGCTGTCATGGGGACTCATGAGGCTATGGGGATGCCTCAGGCTCTAAAGCCCGCGCCCTCCCTGTTATACGACGCAT
>JAMAGZ010000234.1:0-22756 GCA_023626575.1 Penicillium sp. PF1803
ACTACTATTTGGTGCACATCTTCTTCCCCTTACCTAGTTGACAGGCCCCCTGTCCTGCATTACAGCCCTTTACAGTTAGACTATCGTAATCCTAAAGAACCCCCTTATTAATCGCCACGTTAGCCGGCACTAGAGAAGTGAACTTAACGATAAGTGAGCCCGACTTCCCACTTAGTATACGTAGCTAGCTAACCTTCGTAATATCTGCCTCCCTACCCTAGTTATAGTTATTCGTAGCGAGAAGATCCTTAATAATCTTCTCCTATAATAGTATCTCTGAGGCCTTATTAACACCGAGCGAGCGCACGTTAACATCGTGCACGATGATCCCCTACGTAGGTATATACACGAATGCGGTCTTATAGAGACCCTTTGCCTATTTCTCTCGGTGGATCCGTATGATTTCGGCCTCCTTCGTATTATGTATCGTGAAGCGGAGATCGCTAGACTTTAGTTAGCGCGATGCGAGGACTATCACCGATATAAGAGGTATCGCGCTATTTATCCTTACTGCCTTCGCCCTAGCCTAATTCGCACGCTTAGTAAGTTCTACGCTTATAAGACGGCGGAACACGCTAACCTAGGAGCGATCGCTAAGATAGACTACCACTTCGCGATCACGTGCCACCTCCGCCGGGCGCATAGGAGAGCTCGACGAGGTATAGGAGGATTGATAATGCGCCGGCCCTAGCGCCCTAGCCGCTGCTTCGGCGAACGATCGGACAGTCTATCGTGCTGGTGGCTCTGCAGCGGCCTTAACCGCGAGAGTAATCTCCTACTTAAGGTCGCGGCGCAGTGCTTCGAGCTCCTACTGCTAATCGGTCAGGGGCGTCGACAGGAGGTCCTTCGTTAGGTCTTCCACCTGCCGGAGGAAGTTGACGACCTTGGGAGCTGGTCTTGCAACATTCTGACCCCTTCCCAGCTCTTTGAGAAGGTCGTGAGCGGTGTGGTTGGCGTTCAGTACGCGCTCTCTGTTCGATGGCAGATTTTTCAATGGGCTTCCGGAGGCCCCTGGCGGGACCGGCCCAACGCCCTTTGACGCGCGCAACATCGCAATACTGGTCGTGAAGATTCGAAACCGGTATCAAAATGTAGCGCAGGGAGTTAAATTGAAAATGCCGTTGCTTAGAAGTTGCCAACTGGCGTGGTTCCTGGGATATTTCAAAAATTCAGTTTGGCGCTGAAGTTGTTGTTAAAAATGTACTCTCCCCGCCTAGGGGTATGCCCGGCCGTCCGTGGAGCTCGAAGCGTCGACACTGGCCCAGTATTGTTTTTCTTCTTTTGTTTGCCCACTCCTCCAGGGCACACCAATGGTTCACCAATTTATGGTGGATACCAACTAGGCCATATGAGGGGGGAGAGTAATTCCCTTGAATCTCGAATGGTCGTTTTGGCCATTGTAGTGAGCTAATCAGGCTCGCGTCAGTTTTCACATTGATATGTTCGCAGAGTTACATGCTACCTACCGTACATGTGTTCTACATGAGCGAATGAGGGACTTTCTGTACATAGGTTGCATTTCAATCTCATCATAATTCCTTTCCATGCCACTCACAGCACATACGACCACAGGGTGTGGAGAACAGGGCTTCCCGTCCGCTCAGCCGTACTTAAGCCACACGCCGGCCAGTTAGTAGTATGGTGGGTGACCACATGCGAATCCTGGCTGTTGTATGTTTTGTATGTTTTTGTCTTTCTTACTGACAATGATGACTGCAATATCAAACTGGGCTTTCGAGGGGACTATCAAGGGTCATAAGATCCGCAACCAACACTTTCTCAGGCGGCGGGAGGTCATGCGGTTGTCGTAGCGGGAGCTTCTTGGCGGTTGGAACAACATCCAGGAGGCTTTTAGACAGAGCAAAGATCTCGTCAATCTCTTCAAGACTGCGCCCAGCAGTTTCCGGGAACAAATAGAAGATCGCAGGGACCATAGCAGCGTTGAACCCCGCAAAGAAAAGAAAATATCGCTGACCCATATTGTTGAATGCGATTGGGGTGACATTGGCAACCAAAATGCTGATTGCCCATGATATACTGATGCTCATGCTGCTGATGGTTGCCCGTAGGTTCGTGGGTGCGATCTCAGAGGCGTAGAGATATGGAATTCCACCGAATCCGATGATGTAGCTGAAGTGGAAGAGGAATATGAAGAAGACAGCACCATGTGCAGCCATGATATTATCTGTCTGGGAGCCTAGAATTGCGATCAGGGCAAGACATATGGCGTTTCCCGTCGCGCTAGCCATCAATAGTGGTCGACGGCCCAGGCCTTCAATGGTGACCACGCAGACAACACCGCCGATGGGGCCAATCAATTGATAGATCGCTGCCAGGAGTCTGGACGTAGTTTCCTCGAGTTGAAGATTATTCTCGAAGATTGCGGTCGCTTAAAGATGTCGAAATTAGCTGAAGTCGTTTGAAAGTAAGACCGTAAATCTGCAAGGAACTAAACTTACTGTAGTATGTGGTCACCGTAGCTCCTGTCAACTGCAAAAATGTCATAGTTATCATGCCGAGGAAAGCTCGATGAGATGTTCGTTGAGGACCCATGGAAAACAGCTGTGCAAGAGTCTTTTGGCTTCCTGCTAGATTGAACGATGCCTGCATTTCCTCAATGCGGGTTTCAATAACTCTATCATCGAGAGCTTTGTCCTCCAATATCGCTAAGGTTTCTTGAGCCTCGGAAACTCTCCCTCGAAGAATAAGCCAGCGAGGCGACTCGGGGAGGAAATTGATAAACGTGAAAGCAGCGACCGAAAGTACGATAGGAAATGCGGCGGGCAATCGCCAGGCCATGCTATCATCCTTGAACGATAGGCCAAAGTCTAAGAACAAAGCCAGGGCACACCCAAGACCGCTGAAGATGCCCTTCGTGGCAACATGCGCACCGCGCTTGCTGGTAGGGGAGAGTTCAGCTTGCCAAAGAGGAATCATGGCCAGGAAAACACCAGTTCCGATACCAACGAAAAGACGTGAAACAATCAGTTGGACCAGGGAATAAGCACTCGCGTTGAGAGCTGCGCCCACGACCTGAACGACTGCTCCGGACATGATCACCCGCCGGCGTCCCAGCATGTCTCCCAGCCATATACAACCGAATGTGCCGATGAAACCTCCAATCGCGTAGACCGCCACAACAGTGCCCTGGATGGTAGACGCAAGGTTTCTATTTGGAGCATCGTCGACATCGATTTCACGAAATTGTCTCTCAAAGCTTTCCAGGCTCAACACGCCACCGAGTGATGCTGCATTGTATCCGACGGATAGAATGCCGGGCATCAGCACCCCGATAATGGTCACAACATTGAGGCGAGTGCCACGAAGGCCGAAGAAGCGTGTCATTAGGCACACCTGGGACTTCTGGAATGGGGATCGGCACCTCCACGAGTTGAAGAGCGATTGATCAACGTGATCTACTCTAATTGAAACCTCAAAGTCCGAACGAGTTGTACAGCGATTTTATCATTAAAAGGATAGCCAGCGATATATAATTCACACTCGTGGGAAATCGCTCACCTCCCTCATCATCATTCTTTCGGAACTCGGCTTCCTATCGTTACCACTTTCACATTCCATTCCCTGAAATGCCGTACATAAAATTCCTAGTGAAACCCGCGAATCCGGGGCCGTCCCATTCGCCACAAGGGTCGAGCCGAGTAATTCTAGGCCATCTGCAAGGAAGTAGATTCTGATGGTCCATTTATGGAGGTAATTTCCCTCTGCAATTCTTGCGAGGTGTGGAAAAAGGCGCAAAGAGGGGGACGCCCTCTTGCTGTTGAGTGTCAGCTGAAACCAGATTCGATCAATTGGAATCAAACGCCACAAATCTCATGGAACAAAAACAAGAAAAAAAAGGAACTCAAGAATGTCACCTACTATTGGAGCGTGATAGCACTTGAGCTCATTAACGCGATCATATGGTTCATTTGGAAGGGGCTTCTTGCCTGAAGGGATCAATCAGGTTAGAACAAATGCTTCACAATATGAGACAATAACTATAAGTTGAGTTCATTGTATATATGGGGTATCCTTGTACTACCTACATTTGTTCTCGCGGCATCAACTCCGGTATCGTCCTGTGACTATCGAGCTCTGTCGGCACAGAGCTTCTTTCAGACATAACATGCGACTGTGGAGAGCGGATGAGCCCTTCCTGGACTGGAACAGAAGAAAACATCATTGCTCGGCTCAATTTATTTGCTCTCCTTCTCTCCCATAGCGCCCAGAGTATCGACCCGATAGCAATGACGCCTAACGGAACACCCAGTCCCACCCCGATTGTAGTGTCATGTGAATTGCTGGTGGACGCCGGTGTAGGAATCGACGAGTTTGATGAATTGGATGACGATAGAGAGTCTGGCGGTACTAAATTGTCGAGAGCGGCGCGCCCGGTGAGAACTTGGGCATCGGCGAGCGTGAAGCTGTCCGTGTCATCCCGGCAGACCGTGTCACTTCCATTGGCGACAGGGGTGCCGCAACAATACCTGGAGATGCCATTGACGGTTTGCAGATTCACTATTGCGGAGCCTTCATTGCTATTTACAGTCCCTGGTTTAGCAAAGTATTAGTTATTGGTACTCGCAGTAAAGACCAGATGACAATTGGGGAGGGGGGTACTTGACTTACGGCAACGACCTGGGCATCCCGTTCCCCATTTTTGGGCTGTACAGCCACCCCTGGCCAAGGAAAATGGTTGATTGACATCGAGACAATACCCATTGGAGAGGCAGATGTTGTTCACTCCGCAACAAGCAGTGGTGGTCTTAGCCGTGCAGGGCACACTGTTCTTTGCCTCTGTGCCATCGGGATAGTAACATGTTCGATTGTCCGTCATACTGAATCTCACCAAGGGAAAGACACGGGGAGGCGAACAAGGAGAAATTTCATAACATCGTGGCTAGATCATCTGAGGGTTATCAGGGGGATTGCTGTCACACCACTTGGCAGTTTGGCACTAAGACAGGCAGAGCGCCGCTGAGAGCGCCCAGAGGTTGCCAAGGAATTGATGCATTAGCAGACTGCACAGACTCCAGATGGTAGGACTAGCACAGGGTCAGGGCCAGTCCATGGGAGATAGGCTGTGTTGAATAGGGCCATGGTGTCGAATCGACGACTCGTGGCGGGTATTGGGGCTTCATTTTGTGGGGGCTAAACTGTGCCGATTGTGAGTGGATGCATACTAAGGTCGGTTTGGGGGCGATGTTGCGATGATCTGCGCGCCAATGACGAAGGGACTTGGCCAGTGAGTATTCCTGTTTCATGATTAGACCCCAAAGTTCAAAGGCCCCCAAAAGATCCTGGCGCCTCAGCCCGCATCCCAGTTATACAAGATTTCCAACAATGTGAGGCTGACGGTTTTGTATTATCATTAGACTCGTAACAGTGTATAGGGCTATGAAATCAGTAGCAATTCTCATACTTAGTCCAGCGATTGAGTAAATCGATCGATACTCACCCACCATATACACAGATATAGCGATTTGAAGAGAGTTAGGTGCTGTTCGATAGGGATTCAAACAATCTGCTTTCAGCCGCGACAGCCCATAATGTACACAAAGTCCCACCAGGGTGCATTTACACTAAGATATAAGGAAATGTCGAGGAAAAGACATGAGTAGTAAGTATATAAAGAGAGTCCTCTAAATCTTCGTTATCAATCGCTTTTACCCAAGGTTTCGACAGTCGGCAATCGGAATCCGCCACTACCGTGGACCCGATCCCCGCTAACCCAATCTCGTATTGCACAACCATATCAACTCCCCTCTTGTGACTATAAGAAAAATCGAACAATCTCACCGACGAATAATAGCAGATCCCCAACATCACTTATGTTTACATTGGCTCAATTTTAAGCCAGTGGAGACTTAAACCCGGAAAATTAGAGTAAACTCCACCGGACCATCATTAACGGTATACACTTCTACGGGAATTAGACGAAGTAACGTCTAGCGGCACACCTTCAACTCATACAGACTCAAGACCCGACGGAGATATGCAAACCCCGGTAGTGCGCTGCGTGATATCTAAACAGTGATGTTTTTTTAAGTCCGAGTCCATGCAAGTCCCTAGCCGCCCTTCGCCGAGTATAAAACGAGCACGATGACCAGCAGAAGGGACAAGAAAACTTAACGAGTATCACTCTTCCTAGGTTTCATATCATATTATCTGTTCCTACAAATTGATATCAACCCTCATCATGTCCACTCCATCAGGCAAACATCTAGCCGCCATCATCCCCCAACAGGGCGGCCCACTAGCCGTCGTCGAACGCACCACTCCAAGGTGCGGACCAAACCAACTCCTAATCGAAGTCCACGCCATCGCCTTCAACCCCGTGGACTGCTACCAGCGAGACCTGGGATTCTTCATCGAAGAATACCCCGCCGTCGTCGGGTCTGACGTCGCTGGTATCGTCGTCCAAACGGGCAGCGACATGGGCCCAAACACTCCAACAATTGGTACTAGAGTGACTGCCCTGGCGAGCTCGTTCTATCACAAAAGCCCAGATCACGGTGCGATGCAGAAATACGTGCTCGTGGGTGAAGATACCGTTGCCGTCCTGCCGGACTCGTTTTCGTTCGTGGAGGGCTGTGTCTTCCCCTTGGCAGCGCTTACAGTGTGGAATGGTTGGCTTTGGGCTGGGATTGCTCGAGAGCCGATTTCCCCGGCGGAGAAGAAAGGCGTGCTTGTCTGGGGTGCTTCGAGTAGTATGGGGGCACTTGCTGTGCAAGGGGCGAAGAATATGGGATATACTGTTTACGCCACGGCGAGTCCGCAGCATCATGAGTATATCAAGACTCTCGGTGCGGCACGTGTCTTTGATTATAAGGCAGAGGATGTTGCTTCGAAGATCCTGAACGCTGCGAAAGAAGATTATATCACCATTCGCATTGCGTACCACGCTACAGGGGCGCAGCAGGTCTGCGCTGATCTTATTAGCAAGCTAGCAGCCGGTGATCAAGGCAAACTAGCAATTGCACCGATCGTGGATAAGAGCTTGAACGTCCCGGAGAATGTTGAGTCTGCTTTTGTGCAAGCACCGGAGGAGCCGGAGGCGAGAGAGGAGAGGTTGCACTGGATCTTTGGGACCTGGTTGCAAGAAGGTCTTGCGGTTAAGCAGCTGGTGGCGAGCCCGAAGATCAAGGTCATCGAAGGGGGCTTGGAGTCTGCCAACAAAGCTTTGGATGAATTGAAGGCGGGGGTAAGCTGTACAAAGCTTGTTATTGAGATCTAAGGGGTATGGCCTTAGGGCTAGAGGATCATTGGAAAGCCCGTGACATGTATCTGTTAGTTACTTGTTTGGAAAGAGTGAATATTCAGAATCATGATCTTCAACATCGTTTATTGGAAAATCTCAAACGAGATAGTAAGACGTATACAAGGGAGGTAGCCGCGACGCTACTCCCAAAAGAAAGATCAAAAGTAAATAGAGTAGAAAATGGGTTGGCCCATGGACATGGGACAAAAAATCAAAGGGACATGAAATCGCTCGTTCGTATGCGTGAGGCATCTTCAATCCGTTTATGCATGCATCATTAGAAGTATAGAAAGGAAGAACAAGTTAGAAATGGAAAGATGAAGCGTGTGGCAGCGAAGAAGCACTCAAAAGTGCTTGATGCAAAAGGACATAAGATAAACGAGTCCTACCATAGAAAAGTGGTAAATTCCAGCGAAAGAGCAACAGAGAACAAGACCAGAAAGGAACATAAGAAACAATCATGGCTATATGGGGGTATCCAATGGAAAAGACAGGTAGTCGAGACATATGGGAAAAAAAGGAAGGAGATTGTTAGAAAAGTGCGACAAATATCAGCATAAGCCTACACAAGCATATATATGGCTTAGTATCACCCTAATTGGTGTATCACGATAGCTCATTGAGACTTTGGCGCAAAGTCCACCGAGTCGCCAGGTGGTTGTACATCAGCATCTACTCCGGGGGTAGTCTCTGGACTCGTGGGTGAGTCGGCAGTGTCACCGCTACCACTACCCCATGAATCTTCGCGCATAATCTCCTCGGCATTGGGTAAATGAGGCCGCTTTGCGCGGGTCTTAGACTTTGCGGCAGTCCGAGATAGTGACGGTGATCCAGGGTCCGGTTTTGAGGTCGTCTCGTTATGATTGCCTGTCTGCATCGGACTAGCCGCAGTGTCAAAATTCGGGGACGCAGATCGAGGGGAGTCCTGGAATCCACGCCATTTGCGCCAGCCATCGAAGTCAATCAGGGCTTGCATGCAGCCCCATTCGGTTACCTTCTGGGACAACCACGGGAATCCGACAGGCTTTTCGAGGGAAGAACATGTGAGCAAAAAGGTGAACCAAGAGGGTGAGCAGGGAAGAAGGCTTGTTTACCTTGGTTAAGAAATCATTACATCCAGCAGCCAGTGCCTCATGACGATCACTTTGCAAGCTGCTAGCAGTCAAGGCAACGATAATCACCGGACTTCGGAACAGAGACAGGTCTGACAGTGTGTCATCCTCACTCACGGACCGTTGCAGGCCCGGCCGTTTCTCCAACGAAGCGGCACTAGAAGCACTGGAACGACCCGAGGCGGTCTTGGGAAAGACACCAATTCCGTTGAGCCGTTCAAGGCGGCGAATCTCCTTGGTTGCGTCCAATCCGTTCATTACTGGCAATTGGATATCCATCAGAACCAAATGGAATCCACCTTGCCTCCACTTCCGTACGGCTTCCTCGCCATTAGCCGCACATTTCCATCGTACACTCAATCGCTTCATGAACGCCTCCAAAAGCTTTTGATTAATAATGTTATCTTCGACAATGAGGACGTTGATTGGCGGCACGGTACCCTCGATTAGACCGCCGAATACTGCACCAGGCGACGCAGCACCCTTGGACTTCCGAAGAGTGCGTGGAGAAGCCACTGGGGCTGGAGGAGTGTGTGACTTTGCCTGCGGAGACTCGACGACCGGGGCGGGCGGTGTTGGCTGTGTTGGTACGGTGGGAGGCGGTTGTGAATGAGGAGAAATGCCGGTTTCTTGAAACGATTCATTAGTGGGTTGCCGCTTGTACAATTGTCGAATATCCCTTACCTGTCAATGCAGGAGTTTGACCGAGCATTGTCGGTGAATTCGTCGTGTGTCGTGTGAGAGGTGGCCGGCGATGGTGCCTTGCTGCGCGGGTTCCAGGCGAGGGCAACGCTGGCGCAACACCAGTTGTAAGAATGGATATAGATGGGGCATTGGCGGCGCCTGAACTTGAGGGGTGAGCGGGAGGCGTATGGCCATTCGGGTTCACGGGCATGAGCGGGAAGTAATCGCCAAGCTCGCCAGGTTCCGAGTGATGATGGAGGTAAACAGGATGGCGTGGGGACGGTTTTGGGGTTCGGCGCGTGGGCGCTTCAATCAACAAGGCCTCCTCCACCGTTTGCCCCCCTGGGAAGTATAAGTCGAGGACGGATGATAGTACCTCCTCGGGACTCAACAGTCGCTCCGGCGTTTGTTGTCTATTTGAGCCTTCTCGAGCCGGAATTCGAATAACAATGTCTGGGGAATCAAATGTTCGCCCCAGCGAGTTGGCGTATTTCATGATCACCTGGTCGCGTAGTTCATCCACCACAGCATCTTCCAAGCACGGCACCAGGGTAGCTGAGCCACCCGCCCGCTTGACCCAAATCCGACGTTGGACCATCTCGCCAGCAGCTACGGGAACGCGACTGCTGCCCTGGTCACCCGGGAATGAAAAGAGGCTTTGTTCCAACAATCCTTTGATCAAATGCTGTTGTGAGGCGGGAAGAAGAGACTGCCGGCGGATGGCAATGCTAGGGCGCTTACTCCACGAGGGAGGGAGAGCGGGAGATAGAGGTCTGCGTTCGTCTACGGTCTTTTCGATGACAGGCTCCAGCGTAGGCGCCAATTGATACTCCGCTAAAGTTGGTCCACCAGCCTTGACCGGCGCAGAGTAGGAGGTATCGTCGGATTGCTGCGGAGTCGCTAGTGGGGTCTCGAAGGGGGAAGGAGACTCTTCGGAGAGGGGTGTATGCAAAGGAGAGAAGCTCGGTTCAGGTGGTGGCGGGGTAGAGGACGACCGTTCTGATGCGTGGCGATGCTGGAACTGGAACTGATCGTTTGGTTGCGCTGAACGAGTGGATGGCTGGGGTTCGGCTCGGGGCCGGTGCTTGTGGTTTTGCCCCTCGCGGTCAATAGAACCAGGGCTTGGGCCGATGTCGTCGAAGGAATGATCAGCAGCCGAAGATACGACGCTATATTGGGACTTCTCGCTGGCGGAATCGAAGGGATGCGGAGCGCAAGAGGAGCGAGAGGTTGAGTTTGGGTGGGCTCGCGGGTCCGCCCCGTTGCCCGTTTTTGGAACGGCCGGTGTTGATGATCGACGCAGCAGCTTGGCCTTGAGCAGACGCGACAAACGTCTCTCTGGCATTGTGACTGCTGCCAAGGGCCTCACAGAGCTTGATGCATAGTCTTTGAGGGGGATGCTGGAGTGATGCTAGAGTGAAAGGGACAGAGGGTGCACGTTGGTCCGAGATGGGGCTCGAGTTTCGGCCTAGCTCCCGTAGTAACAACAGCTCCGTTCAGCGGGTACAAAGCTGGGCGATATTAAAGCCACAGACCACGCCAAGCTTGTCCTGTCTCCCGGTAGGATTGAGATGGAAGGGGAAGTAAAGTCTGGATATATAGTAATTGAGGGGGTGCCAGACAAAGACGAGGTTTCTAGCACCGTGCTGATCTCCCGGTAGTTAGGCGAAGAGAGCTTTGGAGGATCTCACGCTAAGGCCGAAACAACCACGC
This sequence comes from Penicillium sp. PF1803, assembly GCA_023626575.1. Classification (NCBI taxonomy): domain Eukaryota; kingdom Fungi; phylum Ascomycota; class Eurotiomycetes; order Eurotiales; family Aspergillaceae; genus Penicillium; species Penicillium sp. PF1803. Next base: position 10,771 of record JAMAGZ010000234.1, read on the forward strand.
TGCATGGACCCGGTCGATGAGCCCATTACTACTGGTCCCACGGCCACGGTCATTATCACCACTATTGGCATTGCTTTCTTTTTCCTGTCTGGGCGAAATAGTTTGCAAACGGGGTTTACCTAACAGAATCTTCGTTCTACGAGAAGCAATATCACCCTCTAGCTCCCTCATATCGGTTCTTGCAAACGGCCGAGTGGTTATAACTGTTTCTTCGCCATAGCTTCACAAAACAGCTTAATTACGCAGATACAAGGCGGAGGAGGGAAGCATTTCCGTTTGTGAAGATTTAGGGTGAATATCTTGGATTATGTTTAGTAAAAGGTGACCCTCGGAATGACACTCAAGTTTTTACCACTCTTCCAACTTCCTGTTTCTCAACATCCCTGCCCTGGTCAACAACGCCAGTCTGGATCTCTGTTGATTCTTGCGTATCGTTGCTCGTCAAACCAAGTAGGTCATCTATACTCCTTCCACTTTCTTTTGCCTCCTTGCGAAGTTTGCGGTACCGGAAACGCCAGATGATATGGCTGATGTAGATGCCTGATTCGAGGACAACCCTATTGTTCAACAAGTCAGGATTGCCATTCAAGCTCTCCGAGTGTTAGTATCGTGACTTACACCAAAATATACATTATTCCACCAAGAATATCGAATGATCCTTGGGCGGCTAGATGTTTGTTAGCTCTGTGTAGCTTTCATCTAGATCCGGAACGAGAACAGACATACCCAAGGCAAATAGTGAAAAGAGTCCGCCGAGAGTGTCAATGGCAAGGAAGACCCAGTCTGTTACATGTTAGTCCAGGTCATAGTAGGCTATTGGAGTCGATACGTAGAAGCCCAACTTACTGAATCCAATGACACGGCCATCCCTCTTCCACAACTCAAAGTAAGGTGGAATTAAACCCGCACTGATTAGAATCGCTCCAAACACTCCTACCACAAGATCAGGCCAGGTTATTCCCTTGTTATATGGAATCTATATAATTTGTCAGCGATTACCTATATAACAAGGGTCTAGAGTGGGAAGTTACCCGCAAGGTTAGGATGAGAAGAGCTTCAAGACCGCCGAATAACAGGACAATCGCAGAGCAAAGCAAGATTGCTTTCGTGCGGCTATAGTTACTTCTGAAAGTTAATACTGAGTCCACTGTGAAACTTCCATCGGAACCACTTACTGGTTGTAATATAGGATCTGGCCCCAGCCAACCAGGGAAAAGAATCCAAAGATCTGCGGTTGAATTTGTAGCGGAATATTGACTTGCTGTCTTATAGTCAGAAACCATGCCCCTCTCAACCAACCATACCATCTCGATCATTCAATTCCTGCTAGCAGATGATCGTAACTGACCTGTAAGATAAGATAAGCCCCCATCGGAACGGAGCCTATACACGGTCAGCGAGCACGTTCATCTTGGGGGAAACGTGATTGTCATCCTCAAACGTACAACTCGCCCATAATAGCATCATTGCCGCAGGGAATCCATCGGTCTTTTTGCGGCGGTAGTTATACCAAATCTGGGGAATCAACTGGATGCACCATAGCACCGTTCCAATGGTGCCAAGCACATTGGAGGCTACCGTCACGTTTCCGTCCGACATTATGAGAGTGGTGATATCATTTGCGAATAAAGGAGGATGTGATAGCTGAGTATGTCAAGAAACTGAGTCGCTTAGGATTGAAGAAGCTTGCGAGTACCAGCTCAATCGCGAGAAACGACTCAACACAGTGAGACTTCTAACATTCAACAATACAGAGGAGGGCGATATATCACCAAGCCTTGCGCTGCACAATCTCCTTTTCACCTCAGACACGTTAGATTGAGCAATGAGACCCAATGCTCCAGTGTAGATAGTGGCAATCCAAGACGGAGATCTTGTCGTCATCGAGTGGCCAAACGAGGTCCAGTATCCAAAGAACGAAGAAAGAGGGAAAAAGAAAGAAGCAGCGAACGACCGGGGAATTAAACCCAAGATAATCTAGCGGTGATGAACAAATCGAGCCCCAACTCTAGCGCCACCAACCAAAACCAAACCAAACCCAGCCCAACCCAACCCACTAACTAACTACAGTAATAACCTCCCCCGAGTGCCCCGACTAAGTACTTGACTACCTACTCTAGCTCATTGCCAGAAGACCAAGTGAGCAAAGTCCAGAGCGATAAACCCTTCAAACGAACCAAGCAGAAAGCCAGAGACCCCTACACGCGCCGGGTACCCTCACTAACGCAACATAGTCACCCACCGATGGAAATCACATCCCGACGATCAAGATCTCACGCCGAACCCGTTCCCCTCCCCGGCTGCGGGACTAGCACCAGATAGGTCAATATCTGGAGAAGGTCAAGCCGGTCGGGATTAGACTTGCATAGCGCGGGGAGGGACGGAAAACCTCCAAGTCACGAGCGTAGACTATACGAACTATACATACCACAAGTTCCAGCAGACCCTGACTCAAGTAGCTCTTACACCAACCCTTTACATTCTGGAAGACATCACCATTTCAGGATTTCCAATTTTACTCGGTAAGTTTTGTGGCCAATGGATTTTAGCCGTTTGCTTCGATGAGTGGGCCTGGGCTTGTGTCGGGGTGGGGTTCTGGGTTGCCACGGTCCACGACTGGATCATTGGATGGGCGGGAGAGATTATCAGTTGGAGGCGTGGAGACCCTTCTTTTGTTGATGATGATACTGTAATCATGATATGATCCATTGAGATGGTAATACATAGTCAAAGTACAGATTCGAATGGTTGATTTAGGCATGGTAACACACGACGAGAGAGGTAATCGAGGCGATGATGCATGTCGCTTTCAATACTGTAACTGTAACTGATACTGATCAGAATCGTATAATTGCTTGTTTGCGGAAGCTGCCATATGCCGCGGGCCACGTGGCGAAGGCGAGGCCCGTTCGGGAGTGGGGGAAGTACAGTACTACAGTATGTATGCATTTGCATCGAAAGACTGAGGGACGATGAGTGCTCCATTATAGGATTAATGCTGCTCCAAGTTTGGGTGGCAATGTGTTGAGCCTTAAGTGTGCCTATAGATCTCACGTGGGTAGTGGATCGAACATATCCATTATTTAGGTAGATTAATCAAGAAGTAGGAATGGAAATATCAGATTGCATTGAGGCAAGTATTGAGGCAAGTATTGACGTTCACATCATCAAATGAACTGACCTCGACCCAGGTGGTTTGTAAAGAACTATGCAAATCCTATCATCCCGCGACTTTTTCATGTCAAGGAAGATTTGACATCAGAGCCCGATATAGGCCCAATCGCAGGCTCATTTCTCCAGACATGACCTAGTCGATATGAAGAAAAATGAAGCACCTGATCCCATAACGCACAGAAAGACATAGAGAAGCAATTGCGGGGAAACCACCCGGCAAAAAAAAATAACCAAACCACACGGTAGAATATGCGTGCCAAAAAAGTCAAAGAGAGAGATAAGTAGGACGACAGACTTGCGTACAGAGCAAGGAGATAGGAAGATAAAATAAAAAGGAGGCCATCAAGACATCACGTTAGGAGGGAACCAAAAAATACACACACGTCGAGGGAAGATCCGAAGGGTATCAAAGTGGGGGTACAGATTTTGCGACACGATGGAAAACAAACAGAAGGCTGGAAATCAAAAAGAAAGGATAGACAGGACATCACACGATCGAGCGATCACAAAAGGATCAGATAGTTCGAGGGTGCGATACCGGTCTCTCCGGTTGATTTCCGAGCCTGCCACCATCGGCCACTGACATCGGATACCTCGAGGATCTCGTGCTTGCCGAAGCTGATCTCATTGGCATCTTCGGGGTTTGCGTCGTATGAGTAGATGGCCTTCGCCCGGTAGGGGTACTCGGTCGGCTGGGGCACCTCAGCGCCATCCTGGGGAGCAGCGCCGCCAGCGGTAGCAGCGGCGGGAGCTGGGCTGGACCCTCCGAAACGCGGGGGCTGAGATGAGTTGCGCTCGGCGCCAGGAGCACCGCCGGGATAGCCGGACACGGGGGAGGAGGTCTCGAAACCGCTCAATTGGGCGGAGGTGTACATCTGAGGAGTGTTGCTGGTGGCCATGGTCTCGGGGCGAGCACCGAACGCGCTGGACATGGGGCGGCTGCCGCGGTAGGAACCAGGCTGCTCCTTGTTCAGGGCGAAGGAGTCGATGAACCCGCGGTGCGATGCCTGAGGAGCGGAGCCGAAATAGAAGATCCAGATAATCTAGCACGAGAATTAGCATGTCTAGTCTTCGTAATCCAAGAAGCAGAAAAACTTACAATCACCATTGAGAGCAGAATGAAACCAGCACCCGCGGCCTGCAGGGCACCCTGGTTACCATAGACCGTGTTGTTGGCGCTGAGCGAGGTCAGAACCAGGCCGCAGGCAAGGTAACCCACAATCTAAAGGATGAATCAGTATCCCAATTCTAAGCCAATTCTGCTCGCAGGGGGCCGAAAGCATACCGCGACGCCATAGACATTGCAAGTGTCGGTACCGAAAGTCACGATTATGCCGACAATCAGGCAGAACATGTAACAGTTCGCCCACCAGGAATAGTTGGGGTAGTCGGTCTGGATATCCGCGATGATGGAAGAGATGAAGGCAATCAGCCATGCGAGGATGGAGATGGACAGAGTCGCGAGCGCGAATGGGTCGCCAAGGATGTTGCTCGGGCGGAAGCTGGCCATTGTGAAGGGTAGAATTGAAGATATTCAAATTTCAAGATGTGATGGCGAAGACTAGAGTCTCTCGTAATAAATCGGTAGGTACTGAAGGGATACGAAATCGATGAGGGGCTCGATGGGGCTGGACGGGGTTATTCCACAGCAGGAAAGACGACGGATCAGAGGGCTGGTGCCGAGGTGTAGCGGTATATAGGATGCTTGCTTGTCGTCAAGCAGTGAGATGATGTCCAATTCGACTGGGAAACAGGGTATGTCCGACGTGGTTGGTCGAGAATGACTAGAAGGCGCGCTTGTCAGAGTCGAGTTCAAGGCCAGGGCTGTCAAGACGGTCGCGCCGGTCGCGTGGGGTCCAATCCGGCAAGAAAGGGCCAGGCGATAGACGACAAGTTTGAAAAGAGAAACGAGGGATCGGTATAGACGCGACGAGGGTGGAGGATAGATGAATTCGAGAAGGTCTTGTGGGCGCTAAAAACCGGGTGGTGGTTTCGTACCTGGAGACAAAGACGTGGGTTTGGACCGGAGACCGCGGGGAAATCAAAGTTAGGGGAGGGTTGAAACAGGGGGGGGGAAAAAGAGCGCCCCGTTTAAGAGAGCGTGATAGAGAGAGATTGGAAGACAGACAGCACCAGGCTGAAGAAAGGAAGGTAGAAGGGTAGGACCGAACGAGTGAATGAGGGTGGATGGCAGGTGGGAATAAGCAGAGAGAGAAGGGGGAGAAAGAAGGGAAGGACTGAGGCTGTGGACGGGAAAAGGAGGGCCAGGCCAGGCACAACTGCACGTTGACGACTCCCCGAGAGACCAGCAACCAACAACCACCAGTTGGAAAAAGACCAGGAACAGGCGTCACCCAAGCTCCAACCAGTCGCAAGTCCCGGAAGTCCCGTCTGTTGTTCGACAGGAAGGGAAAAAAAAAGTGGAGTTGGCCCCAAAACACACAGGCCCCTGGCGTCGAGACGTCGAGACCACGGTGGATGGAAAGAAATCGGTGGATTGTGGAATCTCTGGGAAATTGACCCGCTCCACCAGGTTCTGATAACATGGACGATTGTGTATCGTTTGAAGATTTGTGGGTTGGACTTCATTTCGGTGAAAGATGAGATGATTCGATAATAGGTCTAGACTCTTACCTAGGGAATCTGGTCTCCATTTTGTTGTATGTCGTGTGTGCTTAGTACTCTGTGTACTCCGTAGGCCCAGGGTATCATCAAAGTAAGAGAGAAGAGAGCATCCCGCACATAAATACACAATAGGTAACACATAACTAAAGTCCGACAGTCTCAAGCTTGAATAATACCATTCGAATACAGCCTTGGCTTAATTAAACCACCCCCCAGTTCCACTCCGGAGTAACACTAGCGATAGATCGATAATACGTACGGAGTACAGCATGTAGTAATATGTGTGCCATAAAGTATGTATGAAATATCCCGACTTCATATCTCTCTCATTTTATCTACCAGCACGTTGTCAATGAGAGATCCGGTCATATGCAGTTATACATGAGCTCGCAAAAAACCGTCTCTCGCCCCCTGACTGATCTATAAATATCGGGGCTAAAAAATCTCTTAGTAACCGATGCCCGAGACTCCGCTTTTCTTCGTCGTTGCTGACGCGGGCTGCTCAGCCGTCAGCGTGTTGATCAATGGGAATGATATGAAAGTATACTCCATACAATACGACAACTTGAGGGATTGTTTGCAATTTTACAGATGTACAGAGTGTAGTTGCCTAGAGAGTGATTACTCGAACATGTTAGGGAACCTATGTCATGATCACAAGCGAAGCATCTCCAAAAAGGGGATCCTCGGGAATGGCGTCTAGGGGCCTTTGCTAAACCATAGATCTAGTATTTAATTAATAATATGTGTAGGTTTTCAGATAACTAGTTAGTTAGTTATGCATCTACCTCCTGTACTGTCACAGTAACAAAGCTCTTATATTGAAATAATACCCTTTGATCATTGAAATCAATCAACTCCTCAAATTCAAAAGAAGATCAATGTAACAAAAAAGACCTGTTCCCTCTCCACGCCCCCACTCTTCCCCTCGATCCGATCGTATGGACATATCATATTATTAACATCTTTGAATCTGCTTATTGAGCACCAATCGCCCCATCCGTATTTCTCCAAGCTTTCGGATTTCCCCAACGGCGTTCCATCCCGCAGGAAGCGAAACCGAAACACGAACGCCCAGCCCCAGACCTCGTGCAGAGATCGGCACAGACACGTTGCGACGCGATCTTGGATAATGACACTCTTTCCCTGCCACAATGTCGACGATAGGCGATACGGGAAATGGACTCATTGTGCAGGAACTTACAGTATCCAGCCCCCTGAGCTCGGTTTTCTATCCGTTGAAAACAGGTTTCTTCACATGCCCACACCCGGGAAGGCGCTCCCTGTCGGCCCCCAAAGCCAGGATTCACGAATGTGGAATCCGGGGTAGATGATCGCATTTCATCATCACATTCCGACTGACCTCATTTCATAGGTCTGAGGAGTGAGGGATGACTGCGAGGAGGGGTATTCGGTTATCTCATGCCGAGTGGAGAAACTGAAATCAAAGACTCGAGTTCCAGTGCTAATGGCCATTGGGCATCTTGTCTCCTAACCTTCTTCCAGTATCATACAAAAAACTCCCAAGCGCCTCAAAACGCAACACCGAGGATATCATAAAACAACAAACATCAGCCCAGCAATACACTGAATCTCCTCCCCATCTAAACATCAAATCCAAGACACAAATGGCAATGCAATGCAAAGTGCATCCTCAAAGCTCATTCTCCCTCTTCGCCCTCAAAACCTCCCTCCTCCTTACCTCCCTCTCAACCCCCTCCAATCTCCCCTCCCACTCAGCCCAACACTCTCCACTCCCCACAACCCCGACTTCATACCACCGCTGCAACACACGTGCCGTGCGCACACGTAGTTCCGATACGGCAGCCGCCTGTTCGGCCTGTGTCTGCGCGAGACGATCTAGCTGCGGTTGCAGCGCGATCAAAGCGGCGGAGGCTGATGCGTCCGGGACGGGCAGGTCGTTGAGGGATGTAAGGCGTGAGGCGGTTTCGGGGAAGGCGGTTGCGTAGGAGAGAACGATTGAGGAGAGGGTGCGTGGGGTGAGGTCTTCGGGGATGTCGTGGGGGCTGGGCGGGTTGAAGAGGTCTGGGAAGCGGTCGTCTGGAGGGATTGAAGAAAAATTAGTCCGATTTCTTGGTTGTGTTTGGAGGTCGTAGTCTTCAGGAATAGGAGAGAAGCTGGGGATAATGCATGGACGGGTTTAACGGTACGCGATTGTACGTACGTAGTTGGATCACATCGCGCACTGCGGGCACATTCCGGCTCAATTTCTCCAGTTCTCGCTCTAACCGGGCAAGTCGACGTGATACTGTTTCGTCGAGCGAGGCGGGCTTCTCTGGTGCTGATGGGACGCCGGTCCAGTCAGTGCCGCCGGTCAGGAGGTAGGAGAGACGGCGCAGACGCGCCTCGAGGAGCTCGATGGTCGCGCTGGCGACTGCTTCACTTTCGAGAGACATTGTACACGACACGGAAGAATTTAAGAAAAGGTGAGCTAGTAGACCGTGGTCTGCGTGTGTTTGATGGACACCAGGTCTCGGGAGGTGCAAACACGGCAAACGTGGGGACATTCCTTTATCAACTCAAAAACATGGAATAAGATGGCAGGATTTACAAAGGATCAAGATTGCTTTTAAAATACTTTGAGATAGTCATGCTTACATTGGCCTAAATCGAGATATTTCGTTGCTCCTCGGCATTGGCAGTCATATATGTACAAATCGACCGCTGCTGATCTCTCCATGTCATTCATTCATCACTCATATGAGCCCTCATAGCTCAAGAGCCATTCGCATGCTCAACGTGGTCAGCCATTTCAGTATCACCGTCCATGTGCCATTCCGTATCATCATCCAGGGCATGAGAGATGCCCACACCGTTAGTCCCGTTACTCGTGCTTAGGAGAATTGACCCTTTCCTCTCCTGCATTTCCTGTTCGCAATCACTGTCATTACCAAAATTCGAAACCTGATAGTCAAAGACGTTTACCTGCTGGGCGGGTCGCGGTGGCGGCGCCGGCTGCCGCTGAATGTTGGCATCGTTCGACTGGGCTGGATGCTGGTCGTTCTTGTCTGATGGGTTGGTGGCGCTTTGTTCACACTCGGCCGCAAAAGCCTCGTTGTCCTTCTCCACGAAGGCCTGACTTATGGTTAGCCCGTTGCCCACCCCCCTGATCTTTGACAATTTTCGGCCCATGAGGAGATAGATGTCTTACCCGAAGTTGAGTAGGTGCTGCCTCTACTTGAGCATTGACAGCTGCGTCACTTGCATAGACAAGCAACACTGACCTCCACTCTTCGCGAGCGGCGCGGAGAACTTCAATCTCGCGCACTTTGCGGGCTGTGTACCCGATGACATCGCCATTTTGAGTGGCCGCGGAGTCGCCTTGCGCTTCTCGCTTTGCGGCTTGGCGCGTCTTCCCATCTTCGGTGGAATAGCTGATTCTCCACCACTGATCACCGGTACTCTGTTGACCATCAATGTCCATCAAATCACTCGACTCGTTGGCTTCTGCCCGTTTCAGGACGTATGTAACATGCGGCTCCGTGCACACGCCCCGCAAGGTGTATTTGCGGAGAGGAGGCTCGCCAGGAGTTTCCGTTGCCTCGGTGAGCATTTTGGAGTAACTGCGTAACGTTTCCATTGCGCTTTGCTTTCTAGCATCCAGGTCTATAGCACAAGTATCAGCAGATGCACTTCTGATCTCCTCGATGACCCGGACATACCTTTGAGTTTAGAGTCGATCCTATCAGAAATTGCCAAGAGCCTCTTCGCGATTCGGTCGGCTTTCTCCGTTGAGGTTTCGGTTTCTATGAGATCGGTTCCGTTCGCTTGGGTCGTCGACAGAGCCACTGAAGTCGCGGCTGCGGCTTTCCCAAGAAGCTCCTTGATCGTCAGGTTGCCTTTCACACTTTGAGGGATAGTATAACGGGTCATGAGTGCCTCCAATTTCTGAATCTCCTCTTGAACGCGCAGCCTTTTGGTGCGGAGCTCACGTGCAATCTCTCGACAGCTGCTCATGTAGCGGTCAGGGTAGAAGACCGCCGGCGCCTTGACATTCACGGACTTTCCGTTATTGTAGGAGTCGAGCTTCATGGTAATCACCTCACCCACATGCTCAAGCCAGACGTCATCAAGTTCCTCCCCAGGTCGATCGCTCCAGATGGCGGTGTCTAAGAGATCGTAGAGGGTTTGGCCGTTTTCCTGCTCGACGACGGGCTCGAACACAAATAGTTCTCTCGAAATGGTATCATCCCCTGCTTCGAAGGGAGATCGCTTGTAGGCGTGTGACATGAATGCTGTCGTCAAAGGGCTGTCTGATGCGGCCCGGATTGCTGCTGCATGCCAGGTTTCCAGAAATCTCGTGACGACTTCTTCTGAGTCCGAGGAAAATGAAGTAATGTTTTTCAGGTTGGCAAGGGCATCACCGCTGCCAAATGCACGCTGTGTTGAGTCCAAGAACGCCATGAGTCGCTGTGATTCGTAAATGACGTCGTCCCAGTCATTGTCCCCATGCTGTTGATCATGAACCGTCACGATCTTTGGAAGATTGATCGGTTGCCCACTCCACCATTGCGGTTCTTGTCCATAGTCGAAGAGCATCTTGTTCCGTAGCAAGAGTGCTTCGCGCGCCAGCGGAATCTCGTGTAGAATCGTGAGAAACCCCCCAAGGTAAAGGTTGTCATTCGTTGGGCGAATGAATGCCGGTTCGCCCTCCACTCTTTTGCGGTCCTCTGGGTCAGGACTAAGCACGACTTCCTCAGATGTTTCATTAAACAGAGTCATCCCCCAAACCTCTTCGTCATAATGTTCGCGCGTGGCTTTCCCGAAGTGAGGTTGTTGGGTGCTGGTCGTTGTGACTCCAGACTCTTGCTGTCCGATTTCTTGATTGAGGGACATTGCGACTGCCTGTTGCAGCTCTTGCTCCTCACGCTCGGCCAGACTCAGTCCCTGTCCAGAAGGCGCGGGTCCTTTGTTCCGCCACAAATCAGCATCTTCCTCTTCATCCTTATCAACATCAGCGTGTGCCTCACCTGCATTATTCTGGGCGGCTGTCACGGCTGTCACGGCTATCACTGAAGTATCCTCAAGTCCGGCGGCTTCGGTTTGTTCATGCATATTCACTCGGGAAGGAGGGCGGGAAGGGGGAGCTGTCGCGGGTACTCGGGGAGGATTGTCTTGCTGGCCGTATCCGAACGCTAGGAAAGACTGCATCAGTGACTGATTGGAGGAAGTGAGACCGGGCCCCATACACGAAGCGTTGCTCTCGTTGTAAAGACCGCTTGTCTAGTGAACAAAGGTTCAGTCAGTTTGCTGTTCCCGATACTCTAACCCGAGCGCTGCTGTTTGATTCACCTTGAGTGAGGATCCCGTTGGATCTTCGAAATAGGCATTGATGGCCTTTTGGGAGTCAAGATTGTTTGCCTATTGAAAAATAAAATTAGCTCAAGTTGGAAGGTAAGAAGTGAGCAGGAAGTGAGAGAGCGGACCTTGAGGAAGCTGATAGCTTGCTCGCGGGTCGCGCTGGTGAAGCTGACGAAATTCGTGATCGCATCCTCGGGCGGTTCGGTGGCCATAGTTGCTGAATGAAAGTCTGGCTAGAGGAACGGAGTTCGACGGTGTCACAGAACGGGCATAGCAACAAACTTGTGGACCGCAACTAGTGGAGGACGAGTTGCTTGTCGCATTGGGAGCTCTTCCCCACCACATGACGCCAAGCGCCGTTCCGCTTTCCCCTTCCCGCTTCTCGGGCCTTCTTCCTCCGCAATCCTCTCGGCGGCTTCGACCTTTGAAGATTATCGATTATATTCTCATCTGGGCAGCTTATTCTGCTGAAATTAACTGGATTATCTACTACGCCTTGTCTTTTTTCACCAACCCTACGTTACTTAACACTCCATCGAGGTGGAGCTGTATCTCGCGTGATAGACTGAATCAAGTACTGGTATAGGCTAACTTTGGAAGTTCTAGCCATGAGACAACGCCGCGTCTGGACTCAACATTGAATACTAATTTTGGATATTGTTAACGAAGGAGATACTCGAGCAGGGCAATCTTCATGCCATCGGTCATTCATTCTTTCTTTCTTCCCATTCATCGAAGAATCTTTCAACTTACTAAATCTGGTGCTGCTCTGTTCCATTGTATAACATTGTATCAACTTTGTGACAGCTACGGAGTACTTGGAGGGCTTATCAGAGCAACGGAATCAAAGGGGAGATTTGCTTGA